>JAANYP010007301.1:0-157500 GCA_020465985.1 Centrapalus pauciflorus
TAATATATATATATATATATATATATATATATATATATATATATATATATATATGTATGTATGTATGTGTGTGTGTGTGTATGTGTATAAGGTCAGGTTCTATTTAGAACCATATGAATCAGGAACCTAAAAAAACCAACCACAACTCTTAGATTAAATGATCATAGGTGCATAACGCGATGCACGTCTTTTGTATGCATTTAGGTTCTTTGGAAAAAATAATATATCTAGTCAAATAACATTTAATGTTATTTGATTTTACATTAATTGAATATTCCATGAAATAGTAAACAATAAATGTTGTATAAAATTAATTTATACACTTCCAAAATTATAAAATTTAAACAATTCAAAAAAGATGATTTGATGTCGATGCATCTAATGTTCATCTTTCAATTAGTGATGCATCTCGGTTCTTCATGCTCATCTTCGGTCATATTCATCATCTTCTTCATCCCACCATTATGCATCATTAAAACATTGATGCATATTCATCAGATTAATTTTCAAACACGATGCATCTTCATCAGATTCATAAAAAATCTGATGCATCTTTATCGAATTAATCTTCAAACACGATTCATTTTCATAAACACGATACATCTTCATTTTAGTCATCAAAAATCACGATGCGTCTTCATCAGATTCATCTTTAAATACGATTCATTTTCATAAACACGATGCATTAGATTCGTCTTCTAAAAAAATCGAATAAACATGTTTAATCTTTCAAAGTTTTCCATTAAGAAAATGCATGAAAAAATAACCAAAACCTTTAAACGAGATCATTTCATCATCATCATCGCGAAATCATCATCATCATGATTAAATTGCACAGTGAACCGACTACTATGCATGGGATGGTGGCCGCTGACTTTAGAGAGAAGGATGGCAAAGGGGTGGTGGCCGCCGAGAGAGGCGGTGGTCGTCGTCGGCTTTAGAGAGAGGGAGAGAGAGGTAAGGGTGAGGGTGAGGGTGAGGGAGAGAAAGTGAGATTGATAAGTAGAAAGTCTGTTGATTTGATTTGGTTTCCTAATTTAATGATAATTGTTGAAATATTTGGGTTAATAAAGTTGTGTGCAAGTTAATTATGTTTCCAGGCCCACATTTAGGTCCAGCCCAGTTACTCAACCATTACTCAGCCCAGGTGCTTTTCTTCTTTTTCATATTCTGCCTTAATTTGGAGTTGAACATGGAGTTGAACGGTTCATTTTTGGAGCTGCACCTGTTGGCTCAGCTTCGTTCTCTCGTGCCTTCGGTTTTCTCATCAAGTTGGTAAGTTGTTAGTCTGTTTGTATTCCGTTTTATTTGTTGGTTCTCTCTATTTATAGAGAAGTTTTTGTTGTAAGAGGCACCAGATTCTTTTCCTCCTTCTTGTTGAATGCTTTGTAAAGTTCATGGTGCGATTAGGGTTTATGTACAATATCTAATATAGGTCTTTTAGTTTCAGTTGTATAAAGTTGTGAGTGGCATCCTTCACCTGTTGGGGTTTGATTGCAAGAGTGTTGTAGCGAGGTTCTGTTGTAAGTATTAGTGTGGTCTCTGACCGGTTGATTTAGGGTATTAATAAAAGAGTGTTTTTGGTTATCTGCGTTTTGATACCGTTTTTCTTCATGGTATCAAGAGCTTCAGGTTGTGCTTGTTGTTAGGGTTTTGGCTAGGTTTTCCCGTCGTTATCATCTGTATTCTCTTGATTAGTGGTTCTTGCCCCCACTGCTATACATTGTAGCAAGTTCCTTGCTCGTCGATGGTTTCATCTGTTTCGTGTGTTAGGGTTTGGCGATTCTGCTCTTCGATCTTGTAGCATGTTTTCCGTCTTGTTGGTGTGGGCGTCTCTTGTTGTTTCCGCTGCTGTTAGAATGTATCCATTGACTGTTGAGAAAAACAAAAATTTTATAAGTGGTGAAGTACTTTGGTTGTTCTCAAAACCCGAAAGGTGTGTTGTTCATCCGCTGTGCTATGACTTTGGACTGCTAAGTCGTTGTTCTTCGGTGACTCGGTCTGTTCTTGTTGCCTCGTTGGTGGGTTCGGTTTACTCTCAAAATCCTCCTTGGTGCATTGTGTTATCCTTCCGCTGCGGTGTTCATCGACTCGATGGACTACTCTGTAAGGCACTTCTAACTCTATCATGTCGTAGCAAGTTATTGTTCTTGCCTATAGATGAAGTTTTGTGTTTCTTTTCTTACAATACGTGTTTTACGTGGTCTATACTTGATTATTTATCTGTGTTGTTGTGTGAGTGTGTGGGATCTTGTCCTGGCTTGACCCGACATTTGAATGTTCGTGGAATCCTGCCATTAAGGACTTGATCTTTGTGTGTGTGTGTTATCAAAATTGTCACAGATGATGTTGGGATGAATGTGTTGAATGAATCTGATTATCGGCTGTGATAAAAAGGTTAAAAGATGACTTTTGGATTTGCTTGGAAGGTAATAATTGTTTCCTGTGGTGTTGAGTTTCTTCTTTTTTTTGACAAATTCCTCTATGAATAATTAAATACTGGTTTTCCTTTTTTGTCACTTCATTCAATAACCAGGTTATGTTTAACCGAGTAAAACAAATTAAATAGTATCTGAATTTTCCTTTTTTTTTATTTGTGTTCCATCTTTGATTACATAACAGGTTGTTTCTTCCTACATATCACTCACTGGTTCCTGATTTCATGGCTGTTGTTGCTTCCTGATTTCATGGATCCAACTCTGACTTATATCACTGGTGATTATGGTTGCTTGGTATTGTTGATTCTTGAGAGATCTGGGTTAATCTTTTGAAATTTGAGGTTGGTTAGGTTTGTTTCCTAAACCCTAATTTCAGACTTGTGCTCCTTCTGCGTGTATTGTTGATTCGTATGTGGAGTACTCTGTAAGTGTTTCTTAACTCTTTATGTGGTAGTTATATTTTTCCTCTTCTTTGGTTGATAGGGCTAGTGCCTTACTACGTGATTTTGTTCTATTTTGTAGTTATACCTATGAAAGGTATAGTGTGACCTATCTTGTTAATATGAGTGAACAACCTATATTAGTAATTCTTTTTTGTTATCTCTCTAAGACCTATAATAACACTGTGAAGTGTTCTAAATTTGGAGGATTTGGGCATATTGTTGGAAAATGTTTGTGTTAATTGGATTTCCTTCCACTTGGAAAAGAAAGATTTAATGATGGTTCAATGCCTAAAAAGGTTAACTTTAATAGGTTTGGTTCTGACCCTCTTGAAATATCAGTTTCTACTATTAGGGAGCTCTTTAAAAAAATTTAGTGTGTTATTGGTAGAAAGTTCTTAAACCAAAGTTTTTTTTTGTCTAGCTAATTCCTTTTTGGTAAATCCTTCTTGATAAATCAAATGTACTGTTTAAAATCGAGCTATCAAATATAATTGGGTTTGGTTCTGATTTGGTGTCTAGTAGTCTAGTACTTATAGTAAGGTTTGGATTGTTGATTCTGGTGTTAATCGTCATATGACTAATTTTTTATGAAGGGTGCTTTTATGTGGTGGATTATTTTGGGTTGTGGGTTGTTTTTGATGCTTCAACTGTTATTCTTAGAAATTGAAGTTAAAAATGTTCTTTGAGACTGGTTGACAGTATGTTGAATTGTATTTTTCTGGAATCATTAGTTTATGAAAATGCTAAATAGCGCTTGTGTGCACTTTTGTGTTCAATCTTGTGTTTTGTGACATAATGAGTCTAGTCACCCTGCTGATTATATATTGGTTGTTGAAAGATACATTGAATCTCAAACATAATAGATTAGAGGTTTTTTGTGAAATCTGTTATCTTGACAAAGTTTTTCAAAATATTAATGTTTCTTATATCCTATTGGAAACCCGTTTAATAAAGTGGTTTAGGTGTTTAAAATTGTGTGTTGGTTGGTTTAGTTCCATTCTTCTAAAAGAAAGTTAGGGTTATTTTGTAAATGTGTTGTTACAAGTTCTTGGTTATAAAACATGTGGTTTTGAAATATCAAAATTAGTTTGTGTTAAAAATAAATTGGTTAAGTGTGGTTAATTGTTGTTATGTTCAATGTTATGTAAAATGTGGTAGAAGTTAGTTGGTTGCTCAGTCAAATGTTCTTTTGATAGGTTTATTAGAAAATCAACCAATTGTGGTTGAAGTGAAGGTTATACGAGAGATTGAAAAGGTTGTGAGTTACCTAAAATTGTCTTCATTTGTTTTCAATTTATGTAGAAATGATACATGGGTGTTAGTTGTTTTACCAAAAGATAGAAATCCTATTGGTTGTAAGTGTATATAGAAAATTAAAAATACAAGTCTCTCGGGGAGTAAGATATGTAGTTTTTGTTAAAGAAACAAGAAAATCTGGTTTTCAAAAGGTTGGTGTTTATGTAGTTCTTGTGAAAGTTAAATGTGGGAAAAAGGTTGTGAGTTACATTATTTGTCTTCTTTGGTTCTGTTTATGTAGAAATGATACATGGGTATTAGTTAATTTTCAGAAGGATAAAAACACTGTCGGTTGTTATTGGATATAGAAAATAAATTCTAGTTAGTTGCCAAGGAGTATTGTCGAAAATGAATGGCTTGGTTTCAATGTTTTTTTTTTGTTATAAAACAGTTGTGAAAAGTACAAGTACTTGACCTTTGTTTGTTAAAATAAAGGTTTTGTATTCGTTGCCTTACTCTTGCTTGTGGTTGATGTAGTGATTTTGGATTTATTGTTAGTAAAATTAAAATGTTCAAACAATGCTTGAATTCCTGGTTTCAGGTTAGTAATTTGGGAACTGAAGTGTTTAGTGTTCAAGGTGGCATCACTTCAATTCAAAGAAAATGTTGTTTAAATCTCTTGTCTGATCGTTGACTGCTAAGGTTGTTCTTATTGCTGTTACAAAAAAAAAAGGCTCTAAAATAGGCTATAGTTATATGTGGAATTATTTGGATCAACAAAGTGTTAAGGATTTAACTTTTAGAAACTGTTCTTGTCATAATTCTTATGGGTTGCAAAACTGCTAACTAAAGATGTCTGTCCAATGATGTTCTTGTCAAAATCTTGTCAAAATTCTTAGTGGTGATGGGCTTCTTTAGCTGCTGGGTTGTTTTTAACATGTTGGGGTGCTATGTAGTCCTATTTTGCCTTCTTTGTGATGCAATAATATTTCCAGTTAAATGTGGTAGTTATTGGGCCTTGTCTTGGTCTTGTTATTGACTCTCCAGGTATTAATTGTTGGGCTAACGGTTTTCTTTAAGCTCATATGAACTCTTATGTTGTTTTGCATCTTTCAGTGTTCTGCTCTTGTGCCCTTTTTTAGCCGTCTTATTGTCTGTCCTTATTGCTTAAATGTTACTTATAAGGTTTGTGTTATTAGCCTGTTTTTCCATGAACTAAGATGTTCTCATTTAAAGGTTAGTCTGAAAACACATTCTAACTATTTTGTTGATACAGATTGTTGCAAAAAGTTTTATCTTTAGTGGTGATATAAAAAGAAACTTTTTTTTCTTTCCCATTAGTTTGAAGATTGGTTCTCATTCATCTGACAATGTTGTTGATGTCTTCGCTGTGGGTTTGTTTTTCCTCTCTTTCAAGTTTACGTGGGAAGTTAATTTTTGGTAAATCGTTTCCACACTTAACTTGAAGGGGGGTGTTAAAAGGCTTTGGGTTGCTGCTGGTCTGCAAGTTAAGTGGGTTTAAGTTGGCCTAGGCTCACAGGTTAAGTCTCTGCTTCCCAGGTATGTTGAGCTGCTAAGGTGGTAAGTAGTTTTGGGCTGCTGGTTGTGGTGTGGGCCACTGATGCTAGCTGCCTATATATATATATATATATATATATATATATATATATATATATCGTGTTCTTAAGTTGTGAAATTGTTTTATCTGGTCTGCGGTTTTGTATGCATGTGTATGGGGTCTGTTTTCGTTTATTTGGTTTTATGTGAGCGTGAGCTTAAGTTTTGCAACATATTTCCTTGAGCAGTAAGGTTGAATGTGTTTAATCTCTCTCACAATTAACTTGAGGGAGGGTGTTGAAATATTTGGGTTAATAAAGTTGTGTGCAAGTTAATTGTGTTTCCAGGCCCACATTTAGGTCCAGCCCAGTTACTCAACCATTACTCAGCCCAGGTGCTTTTCTTCTTTTTCATATTCTGCCCTAATTTGGAGTTGAACATGGAGTTGAACAGTTCATTTTTGGAGCTGCACCTGTTGGCTCAGCTTCGTTCTCTCGTGCCTTCGGTTTTCCCATCAAGTTGGTAAGTTGTTAGTCTGTTTGTATTCCGTTTTATTTGTTGGTTCTCTCTATTTATAGAGAAGTTTTTGTTGTAAGAGGCACCAGATTCTTTTCCTCCTTCTTGTTGAATGCTTTGTAAAGTTCATGGTGCGATTAGGGTTTATGTACAAGATCTAATATAGATCTTTTAGTTTCAGTTGTATAAAGTTGTGAGTGGCATCCTTAACCTGTTGGGGTTGGATTGCAAGAGTGTTGTAGCGAGGTTCTGATGTAAGTATTAGTGTGGTCTCTGACCGGTTGATTTAGGGTATTAATAAAAGAGTGTTTTTGGTTATCTGCGTTTTGATACCGTTTTTCTTCAATAATATAATTAATTCAATTTATATTAACCATTCCAATATTATCGTTAATACATTGTTGGTTCTCTATGGTTCCTAAAGCATCGATGTTTTCCATTAAAGTTTTATATGTATATGTATATGTGTTCTTGATAAGAAAGTATCTTTGACTAATTGCCATTGGTATGGTGAACCTAAGAATGCTCGCATCCTTTCAGAAGGGTGTTCAAGATGTATAAGAAGTTCTTTACTTCTTTGCATAAGAACATAATCTTTAACATCTTTTTACCACCCATTTTAAAATTAAATTTTGTCACATGTTGGTTGATATTTAGACAGACATATCAATCATTTATCGTATCTAATTATAAAGTTAAAAAAAAAAAAGACTTTATAAGACAATTTTCTTTTATTATCAAAATTTAGCTACATACTTACATTAAGTTTATATTGATAACTCCTATATTGATATATGAAAAACTGCTCATTCAAATATTCCTGATCTATATAATAGATTTTTAATTTAGATTTGATGTACCTTTTTACTTTGATTTTAGATTTTAGTTTAATGAATACATTAAAATCTTTATAGTATCAAAATGACATAAAGTTTTTATCCCTTCACCGTTATATAAATAAATATAAAAAAAATACTAAAACATTGTTTGGTAAATAGTAAGAATAATAATTATAAAAGTAATATATACAAATTAATAATATTTTATAAAACTAAATTAAAATGCATTACTTATAAACGTAGACACATTACATTATATTTTTATCAAGTATTATGGAAACTAGTTTATATATATGCCCACATATTAGGCAGATTTAATATATAATTATTGTATAAAACAAGTTATCAAACACATGCGTGTTGCTCCAGGGTCTATAATGTTAATTACAAAAATAAATATAAAAAGTAAGAAATAGAAATTTTTTTCAAACAATTCAAATAATGAAACACAACTGAACATAATTAAAGAGTGATATTGAAAAGTTAATTACTCATAACCAAAATTTAAAAATTTGACATTGATTAGGTTTAATCGTCAATTTTATTTGTTGGTTTACGAGCAAATCAAATAAATTTAAAACAGTGATGTCTCTAATACATTGATTAGGGTTTGTTAACGTTACAATAGTAATGTTGAATGTTATACATGATCATATTTTAAAAAAATCTAAATATTAAATAGTTACATTTTAGTCATAAAACAATTTCATTAAAATTTTGTATTGTGCATTTAAATAATAAAGTCTTTTTCATATAATTATACATAACATAATAGTTTAAAAATACAACTCCATTCATAAGTACAATTAAATTATAGTTTTAAGTGTGTAAAAAAATGCTGTAATAATAGTAATGTTAAATGTTATACATGATCGTATTTAATAAAAAAAATCTTAATATTAAATAGTTGATTTTAATTATATAACAAATTCATTAGATTTTTGTATTGTGCATATGAATAATAAAGTCTTTTTCATAGAATTAAATATAACATAATAGTTTCAAAAGACAACTCCAAACATAAGTATAACTATAATCATAATTTTAAGTGTGTAAAAAATGTTATGATAATAATTGTTAAAAAAAAGACCAAACAAAAATTTATTAAAATAAAAGTTAAAATGATCAAATAAAAAATAACACTAACATAAGGGTGTGTTATGAAAAATTTAAATTTAAAATTAAAAAAAAGCTAGTGAAATGCGAGAGAATGTGATTGGTGTAGCAAAATTGATAATTCAAATTAAAAAAATAAAGAAAAAGCAAGCAAAAATGTGGAAGGATGTGATTGGTGTAGTAGATTTGATATATATATATATATATATATATATATATATATATATATATATATATATACTAGGTACGATATCGGCTGTGCTTAGCACAGCCCATGGGCCTAAAGCTTGATAAAATTTCACTATAAAAATGCACATATTGTATTAAAATGAGACTTTATTTTGAAATAACAAGTAGAAAACAAGAAATGTTAGCTTTTAAAAAAACGATATTAAATTAATGTGTCATGTTCATATTTAGCCCATCATTCCTTTTTAAGTGATACGTAAACAGAACATAAAACTTACATTCTGATGCAAGCACAGACACATACAACACACAAGTGACAACTCTATTTTTTCTGTTTTGAATCTCTTTAAGCAGCAAATGGTGCAACTATTTTTTAATTTCTAAAGGTTGCTAATTTGTCAATATGGTTGCATCAAATTGAAAGTTTGCAAAAGGGAGATGCTGCATTTTTATTTTGGAAATCAAAGAAATAACCATTACATTTACTTTGTGATGGTGGAATATTTCAGGATCATGTATCTCATTCTTCCTTCTAAGCATAAATGTTATATAAAACTTTAGATTTTCTAAGTTTTGACTTCCCTTGGGAACTAATTAAATGGTCATGTGTTTTGGTCTGTATTATACACCCTTCCCCATGTCTCATGAGTTTTCCATTTAACTTGCATCACCTTGATTCTTGTATCAGAGAATCTAGTTCATCATGTTGGTATTTCTTTAATATGGACTTTTCCCCACCCTTAAACCTTTTAAGTGATTTATCAAAATGGGATTAGGTGATAATCGATAAGTTTATTTCGAGGACTAATCAAATGCCTCTATGAATGCGACTTATATTCAACTGCAGTTAAATTTTTTTTCCAGCAATCTATCTAATGCCTAAAAATACCTTCATCATTAGAACATACCATTCATTCATGTTTTTTAATAAAAAAGCTAAATAATATTGGGTTTATATATATGGTTGTGTTTTCCATGTTCTGTAATCTCGTTTTTATTGTGTTTTACATGTTTGTCATGTTTGGTGCATGTGTGTTTTTCATGTTTAATTTAGTTTTGGTGGGTTTCTATTATACTGTTTTTGCAAATTTCATTTCTAATATATTTGTATAGAGTGTTTTTCATGTTTAATTACTATATAGCTAAAAATCTGATTTGTAATTGTTGAATGCAGTTGCAGGCTAATGGAGGAAGCTTAAATTTGTTTTGATATAAATTGGCAGTTGAATGAGACAAACAAACACACAACACAACAGCTCCAAGCATTCAGTTTTTAATAAATTTCAGCAACAATTCAAGAGGATAAAAGAGCAATTGATGCTTCTAAATGATCAATTAAACCCACACATATGATCTTAAAGCTAAGGCGGAAGTTGTTGGGCCGTCTTGGTCTGGTTCATGAACACAAAACAGGAACAAATACACACATCGCAACACTGCACACACACACCTAAACTTTCTGTTTTAAATACATATTTCAGCAGCAAAAGATAAGGATTAAAGGCGAATTTGGCATGTAAATGATCACCTAAACATTAAAGGCGAATTTGGCATGTAAATGATCACCTAAACATCATAGAAACACATAAGATCAGGCCGAAGACCAATTGGCCTTCTTGGCCAGGCATCTTACAAACCAGAAACAGAAACCAACATCTTAACAAAACATAAATGATGTCCTTATTTTCTATTTTAATTTCACTGATTTTAAGCAGCAAAAACATCAAAACATAACATTAATGTTACTGTTTTCAGCTAAACACACCCTGAAAAGTTCAAGACGAAGGGTATGGTCAGCTTTGGTGAGTCACAATTATATTACCCACCCAGATTTCCAATCATTAGTACAACCCAAAAAGGCATTATATATAGTTATATTATATATCAATTTTCATATGGAACCACATTTATTAATTGAAAATGGGTTGCTTTTATTTAAACATTATATTTACCGACAAAATAATATGATTTTCTAATATTTGCTTTACAATTAATCTCCTCTGTACCTAATCATTCTTTTACTACTTATATATCCCATTCGGTAATTTTTTTTTCTTTCTTATTATTCCTTTTCAAAATTATATATTTATCATTACAGTATATCGATTTTGTTTTCTATTAGATAAGTAACCGCTATAATACTATTAATTTTTGCTTTAAAATAATAGTATTAATATTCTATTGAGAAAGAGAAGAAACATGCAATGTCAAGTTACACACGTTGCAGTGAGCATTGTACCAAAAGCATAAAGATTGGTTTGCTTACCTAAAAGTGAGACCTGGTGAACTCGAATTTCTCCAATTCTTTTTCTCCTAAAAAACCAGTGTCCATTGAAGACGACGACGTTGATGTTGGTGAAATGACGACGCTACCCTTCCCATCCTTACCCCTCAACCTATTATCCTATTATCCAATGCAAATAGTCCTAACAAGCATTTTTATGCTACAAAAGCAAAATCAATGATAATTAATATCATTTTAAAGATGCATGATTTGAGATAATATGATTGATTAATCACATTGTTGATAAAATTGACAATAAAGAACACAAATATTATGTAACAAAGAGAACTAATGAAAATCAAATATATGACCTGTGCAAGAGACACAGCACAACATGACACCCACTCCCATAAATGCATATAAATGTTTTACCAGCACCCGTAGCACCATATAGAAGAATACCGAACCATTTCTTCCTTGCAAAACCGCTTCAACAAGCTCCGATGATGGTGACTACTTATATTGAACCCAACAAAAAATCAAATTTTAATATAAGTCATAGCTGACACATTAGGTCAAATTACATCTAATTTCTTGCTTAAGTCGTTAAGTCATTAAACCCTTGACAAAGCAAAATCAGCGAACACTTAACAATCAAAGATTATTTTCGATTTGTAGATTTTCTTGACAGAACACAGGCGGAGCTTGATCGACGCAAATTGTTGCCGATGGGTCTTCAACTGTGTGACGTTGAGTTGATGTAATTGAAAAACCAGTAACAAACTAAAAGTAAAAAGAGTTAAAAACAAACCTGGAAACTAAGTTTGGTAGGTTACGGTGATGGTTAGCGGCGCCGCACCTGCGGCCGTTCCTGGTCACCGGCGGCAGCGGTGGTTGTGGTAACCGAGAGGGAGAAAGGTGTAGGTGAGGTGAGTGTCGAGAGAGTGAGGCTGAGTGATGGTGGCGGCAACCGTTCGTGGCGGCGGCTTAAGGGTTTAGGCCGCTGTCAATTGGTTGTAAAAGTGAGAGGGAAACGAGCGAGCGAGGGAGAAAGCGAGACAGAGTGGCGAGAGGGAGATGGTGGTGGTGTTGGTGCGACGGTCGCCGGCCGGAGGCGTCGAGACAGAGATCAGAGGGTATAGAGAGAAAGGAGAGAGAGAGGGGGGTGATTGAGTGTTTGTGTGTGCACAGTGTGTGCAGAGAAGAGTAGAAAAAGAAAAGGAAGCGATAACGTGTTCAGAATAAGGATCAAATAGTGGTGTACTGTGGGGTGCTGATGTGTCGATTAAAAAGAAGTGTTATCTTCTTCTTAGTGTGTGTGTATATATATATATATATATATATATATATATATATATATATATATATATATATATATATATATATATATAGGGATAGGATCCATTGTGAACAAGATATTCGTTGTGAACAAATAAAAAAAATACATATAATCATTCATATATATCAACAAGTGTTTGTAATATGATTCATATGATTCAAAAGGTTTATAGAAGTGTCTATTTAAGATTCAGAACATTTAAAAGGTTCATAGTACGTAGTTTTTATAACAAGATGCACAAGATGCATAAGATTCAACAAGATTCATGAGATTCGACAAATTAATAGGATTCAATAAAATCCATAGGATCTAATAAGATTAATAGGTTAATAGAAGGATTCGGTAGTATTTTCAACAAGATTCATAATATTCAAAAGCTATTTTATGATTGTTCACAATGTTCACAACGAATAAAGTGTTCACAAAAGATTTTTAGTCTATATATATATATATATATATATATATATATATATATATATATATATATATATATATATATATATATATATATATATATATATATATATATATCAGGTTCAAAAAGGTACCTCTCGAAATCAAGTGCACCCTTAAAAAACTTTTTTTAAATTTTTTTTCTCATAACCATGTTTAATTTAATGTTATACACATGATATATGAATTTCACATACATTCACACTTTCTGTGTCCTTAAAAATTATGTGAATGCTCAATGCATATTAATGTGAATGGTCATCCTTGTGAATGGTGTGAATGACCATTCACATGATCTTTTTTTACCATTCACAAGATTTATGATGTTACTTCTTTTGAAAAAAAGTCTTATATAATGTTGTCTTATACATGTTTATTCAAAAAAAATATGTGTGAATAATCATTCACATTAGGGTACGCTGGAATCTTATAGGTACGCTGATGAACCTGATTATATATATATATATATATATATATATATATATATATATATATATATATATATATATATATAATTTATATGAATTAAAACCTAAAACATTCAAATAATAATTATTAATAGATGCAAAATAATATATTATTTATAATAAACTATTGTTTTATAGCCTTTTAAAATTTAGGTTTAAAAGTCACGCATTCAAAATTTAAAACTAAATAATCTATTGATTATTCATTTATTCTGCATATAAAGGTGTTTCTATAATAGGGGATTATTGCGCAAACCCCAAACTTCACAGGTTTTTGGGATTAAAACCTAAAATAATTTTTCGGTGCATTAAAAAACCCCGAACTAACTAAAAATCAGTAAAATAAGGTTTTATCAATGGGTTTCCAGTTGAAACCGGCCATTAATTCTACGTGGACTGGTAAATAACCTACGTGAATAAACATTAATTGTTGAAACCGGTTGCCAAATATTACACATCATTTAGACCCCCGTTGATGATGTAATCCCGTTTAAAAATTACAATTAAAAATTATCAACGGGGGTTTAAATGACGTGTAATAGTACTTGACAACCCGTTTCAACAACTAATATTTATTCCACGTAGGTTATTTACCGGTCCACGTAGGTTTAATAACCGGTTTCAACCGATTACCCATTGATAAAACATTGATTTACTGATTTTTAGTTAGTTTGGGGTTTTTATATGAAACGAAAAATGGTTTAAGCTTTTAATTACAAAAAAATGACAAGTTGATGGTTTCTTGCGCAATTATCCCTTATAAAAATTATTAAATAAACATATAAACTATTATATAAATGTTTGTTTACAATAATTACTAAACATTTGCTTTTAAAGATACAATTAAAATCATAAATAAATTATACATGTCAAGAAAAGGCTTTGCCAATTGGCATCCTAGTTATACGATATATGTTATCTATTTACTCTTTTATTAAACATAGAAGTGTCACGTGATGGTATGTAGTACTTACACAAACTGATTATATCATACTAATAATTAATAGATATATTAGTCTTATAAATATATAGTAAGTTTTAAGATAACATTAACCTTTATTTTAGGATTTTTCAATTTAAAATATTGAAGTTGTTCAATTTTTAAGGATTAAATTCAATAGCACGTAAATCCCACAATCAACTAAAAATATTTAATATGATATTTTTTTTTTTAATTTTTTGATATGTACCAAGTTGTAAACGAATAAAACTACTACATGACATCTATGCTAAATATTCCTTTGGATTTAAAAGATGATGATATTGTGCCTAAATTTAATATAAATGTCACGTTGGACTTCTAACTTAAAGATTTGTTTAGCATACACATAAAATCATTGACATCACAATTGATGTGAATTATGAAAACATTGATAATTTTCTTATTAGACTTGTAACATGAAATATAATATAATAATGTTAAAGTATAATACCATACATATATAAATTTATAATATTAACTAAAAAATAAATATAATGTTATAAAATATTCTCGTAGTATCATTAAACATTATTATGTTTGAAATCTTTATTTATATTATATTAATGATATTGTAAAAAAGTTATCAATATTATATTAATAATATTAAAAGAGTTTATTAATATATGTTAATGAAAATGTTAATCAATAAATACTTATTTAATTATAAAGAAAATAATAAATTGTTTATGTACCATGCAACCTAAATAATAATTTGGATCATTTTGACATTAATTAATTATTTTAGGACGGTTAATTATTCCTAATAAAAATTTAATGTTGATCGATTTAAAAACTAGAAATTTCGAAATTTCATACAATTTCTCTCTTGTATTTGGAATTTATAAGATTCGAAGTCTTATTTAGAAATAGTTTATCATCATATTCTGGAGTAATTGTACAAAAATAGGTTATATACTTTAGAAAATGAAATGTTTTTTTTATTAAAAATTAAAGAATCGGACCCGGTTGTTTAGTACTCAACCGGGCTATATATATGTTTTTTTTCTCTTTGAAACCCTTTAAATCCGTTTCCTTCATTAAAAAACGGGCTATATAAAGTTTTGGATCCGGTTAAATAACCGGGCTATATTTGGATTATAATCAAGCCATCCCCTCTTCAGACCCGGTTGCAAAACCGAGCTCTATTATACTTTTTAACCGGGCTTGATTTGCCTTTTTGTAGTAGTGCAAATTCTAACTCTTTTGTGTAATTAAACTATTTAAGTATATTAACGTTATTCATAACTTTCTAAGTCATACGTCTTTTGTGCTATGTTGAAACAACGATGTTAGATATTATTAAGTAGGGGTGTTATCGGGACCAAACCCGGACCGGGCCGAACCCGGTTAGGACCGAACCCGAATTTGGTTAAAATCTAAACCCGAGGACCGGACCATTACTTTACAATCGTACCTATTCGGGACCGGTACCGTTCGGTTCGGGTATTGGGTGTATAAAAACTCAAAAACTAACTCCACTTTGAAGGTTAGCGGTGTTATCGGACCGGACCGGATCGAACCCGGTTAGGACCGAACCCGAATTTGGCTAAAATCTAAACCCGAGGACCGGAACATTTCTTTACAATCAGTCCTATTCGGGACCGGTACCGGTTCGGTTCAGGTATTTGGTCCACATATAACACCCCTATTATTAAGTGTCTTTTTCATTATTTGTTTGACAAACAAGAAAAGTACAAATGATCAAAGCTACACAATCGGAACAAACACAAATGATTGATGAGTTGGAGGAAAAGCTACGACGCACAGTGACTAAAAAGATGCAAAGGGCCACCGGCAAAAAGAGCATAGCTAGATAGTTTAGTTTTGTTGTTTTGAGTACAAATAACCTACTTTTTAGTGAAAAAATAATTGTTAATAATATAGTTTGATGGAATAAATAAACAATAGATTTACCTCATTTTAGTTTTTGATAAAATATAATTGTTAATAATATAGTTATGATAATTTGATAGAAAATAGCAACAATTTTAAAAAAATAATGACGATAATAACAATAATAATGGCGACATCATTTAAAGACAATGACTCAAATAGTGACGCAAATAGTGACATAAACCAAAGATAGCGACAAATATAGTAACATGAGTAGTGACATCACTCAAGAATAGCGACACATATTGCAACATTAATTAAGAATAGCGATGCAAACAATAACACGATTAGCGACATCATTTAATAATAGTGACACACATAATGACATACAACAACTCAACTCGACGTCATTTAAAAATAGCAACATAAATAGTGATGCAACTAGCGACAACATTCAATAATAGCGACATAGATAGCAACGCAACTAGCAACATTATTCAAGAACAATGACACAAACAGTAATGTCATTAGCAACAATCTTCATTAACAGTGACACGTATAACTACTTAAGTAGTGACATCATCGAAGAATAGTGAAATAAACAATAACTTAAGTAGCGACGTCATTCCAAAATAGCAACAAAAATCGTGACTCAATTAGTAACAATGTTCTATAGCAGTGACACAGATTACAACACAACTAGTGACATAATTCAAGAACAGCGACACAAACAACGACACCACTAGTGATATAACTCTAGATAGCGATACTTTTACCTGGAGTCGCTAAAGGTGTCAAAAATTTTAGCGACGTGCTTTTTGATGTCGCTAAAATATGTGACGCATTTATAGCGACACCTTCTTTGACGTCACTAAAGATGTCACTGACATAAAAAAATACGTCGCTAAAAATGTTGCTGAGTGTGTCGCTAAAGACCATTTTTTGTCGTGGTAGTGCTTTTTGTTTATTGAATTTCTTAATGATAAGTTTGTTATTAAATAAATTTATATGTAATAATTAATATGCTACAAAAATATTGGGTTAAACTAATTAAAAAAATTGGTCTCACAAAAGTCCTTGTGACTTCAATATTTCTTAGTTGTATTATACATTAAACTTTTTTACATGCATCCTTAACGTCCATTTGTAACTTATTACCTTTACAAATTAAAAGTTCCATGGTTCTATTAAATAACTTTATAAACAACAAAAATAAATAATTATCCCAATTTCGGTTTCATTTCTATGTTTTGAATAACAAATATAGATTTTTAAGAACATTAATTTATTGATAAAATTAATTTTTAGTGACTGTTATTAGTAATGATTTATTACTTTTAAAACTATTTTGATACCAAGGATCCTTAACCAATTTTATGGAAAATAAATATGATATTATTATTTACCTCAAATAATCCAGTTTCACTTTAATTAATGTTTAATTATATATAACTAAATAAATATTTTAAACAAATCTATTGTTGACGATCAATATATAGATCATTAATAATTATTACTAATAATAATTATTACTTTTATAAACAAATAAATTAATATTTTATTAACTAGTTTTTAATATATGACTAAACTCAGTTTCATTTTTATGTTTCATAGAACCAAACAAAGATTTTTATGACAATTAACTTGTATTGTTCCATATATAGAACTTGAGACTAAATGAATTGGTTTGAAAAAAAATTATTATATACGAATGTATTTATCATGTAACTAATTATACATATAACAATTACGAATATGCGTAACTTTTGCGTTATAGCAGGCTGTCAGACAACTCAAGCAGGTAGGTAAACAGTTGTCTTATTTTATTACTTTATAACTTTTGATATATTGTATTTTATTAAAATTTGAATATATTATTACGATCACATTATTTTTGTCTACATTCTGATATAAAATTTATTGTCGTCGGAACCATTTTCGTTAAGCAGGCAGACATGCAACTGCCTAAATATATGATTTTATATATAATTGTTTTATTGTTCTATTAAAACGTTTATTATATTTTATAAAAATTCAAATATATCGTTACGATCACTTTCCTTTAAACTACATTTTAACATAAAATTGTATTTCGTCTCAACCTATTTTAAAATGAATTTTTTTTATTATTTAGTTGATTAATCGATCGCACTCTTTCGTTCACCGAATGGTAAAACTAGCTGTCTGGCAGGTAAATGACTATTTTTTTTTACTTTATATATGATATATAATAATTTTGTTTTCCTGTGATAATCTATGATATATTATATTTTATTGAAATTTGAATATATTATTATGATCGCATTATTTTAATGTACATTCTGATATAAAATTTGTTATCGTCAGAACTATTTTTATTAGGCCAATAGGTATACAACTAACTAATTATTTTATTTCATACATAATATATAATTGTTTATTTCTGTGGTATACCGTTTGATATATTATATTATACGACATGACGAATATATATTGTTTTTCGTCCCAACTATTTTTAGAATGACAAAATTTTTATTATTTAGTTGGTTGATGAATCACATTTTTTCCATTTGTAAACTTAGATTGATAACATAAAATGATCATCAATTGAGATTCATGATCGGTAGTTAATGTTATTTTAGTATTTTTAAAGTAATATATTTATAAAAATACAATTTATGACCCCGCTGCAACGCGTGGTTGCACACCCTAGTTAAACACATAATTCATATTTTGTTGATACATTTCTAATTTTCTATTCATATATTATGTTTCATGGCATCACGCAGGTACATAATTAATGTGTATATATATTTATTAGTTACCGAAAAATTCTAAAATTTCTATCTCACTTTTCAAAAGAAATGAAAACTTGTTACTTAACAACAATTTTATAAATTTTCATTTCACTTTTTGAAATATCATTGTTCATATTCTCTCTCTTACTTTTCTATCACCTATCTCAGTTTTTTTATTGCATAAATTACTCATGGTCATCTTATTTTTCTTAAAACTAAAACTTCGTCATCTAAACAAGTTTTTACTTTTTATAGAAACCTTTGTTTTTTTCTAAAAACTATAACTTGAAAACTGAAATTAAAAAATAACTACTTTTCGTAAACTAAACACAACGTAAATATTTTGAAAAAGTAAAGAACCAATATGAGCCACACATTTTGATTTATGAAGGGTTAGAAATATAAATGTTATTTTTGTAATATAATTTTAAAATTTTCAAATAAGGCGCGCTATAATAGTCACTAGGAATAAAATGTAATGTTAGATCGAGTATTAGAGACAAATATAAATTCTCTCTTCAATCCTTAACATATCTAAAGACTAAACATCTATATATCTATATCTATATCTATATATCTATATATCTATATATATTAATAAAAGAAAACCTTTCATGACACGTGTCATCACCTCATTCTTCTAAATTTTTTATTTCCCGACTTTTTTCCATAATTAGATTTTTAATTTTACTAATTCATTATTAAGAATATTTATAGAATCTAATTCAAATACCTTCATATTTAATACATACAGTTAAAAAAGAAAATATTTTAAATATTCTAATATTAATTTAAGTTTATTTTTAAATAATTTTTTAACTGATTTAAATAACTTTCAGATTTTACTAATGTTAGCGCCTAACTATGCGTTTTTCTATATTTTTAAAAGGTGAAAATAATACAACATTGAAAATGAGTTGTTTTATAATTTTTTTTAAACTTAAAATTTTTTAAATGTATTCTATGTAAAAAGCAATTTTTTTTGTTTTTTACTTATACATAAAAATCTAAAAATAAAAAGTTTTAAAAAGATGAGACACGATAAATATTGTTCATACATATTTAAAAATAGAAAAGTTTCAATTATCCTTAATAACAAAATATAATACTATTTTCCTATTTTTATAGAAAAAAGTAAACATTTTTGTATGTATTGACGTTTTATGTAGATTTTTAGTAAACATTTATATTCACGTAATACGTGGGTTAATAACTAGTATATTAATAAAGTAAAATATTTTTCGCCACATGGCATCCTCTCATTGAAACCAAATCTCATTTTCCCGCCTAATTTGCCTAATTTAGTTTTCCATTTATAAACTTAATTAATTGAAAGAAAAATGCAATTATGACTTTTTTATATTTTATTTCTTGTAACCATAATTATGGTAATTCATATTTTATTTTAAAGTATCTTAAACTTAAATAACAAAAATTATGTTAAATTGTTAACACTGTTTATAACTTATATCATTATATTTTTATATTTTATTTTTAATGTATACTTAATTAAATATTTAAATATATCATTCAGAAATCTTTTTTCTTTCAAATTTTCTTATAAATATTTTTAATATACTATTAGTTTAATAATTTTTATTATTAATATATTTTTTATGTAAAATATCTATGTAATACTTGTGTTTACAAACATTGTACCAATCAATGAGTAAATAATATGTAACGTGTCATGCTTTCATTTGATTTCTCATGTGTCACACTCTCCTTTTGTCATTTCATTTACTAAATTTAATTTATATTTTAAAGCAAATCAATTATATTCAAAACCGACCTTAATAATTAATTAATTAAAGTTAAATAATTCTATTATTCTTAAAATAATAAAATTATTATATTATACATAGTTATAAATATTTGGTTTTTAAATTAACACATGTAATACATGGGTGTAATAATCTAGTATTAATATAAATCAAGATTAATTTTATTTTCCTTAAAACTACATTATTTATTTTTTATTTGTTTCCAACTTTTTCTTTCTATTTTTGTGTTTTTTATTCAGACAACTAATATTCATCGTTGCATAATTTTCAGCGAGTTCGATCATCATTTTTATTACGTACACTCGCCACTCGATGGGTTCATATTTGTGGTTCCATCCATATATTTCAGTGATCGAGTTCATCATTATCTTTCACCTTCATGTATGATTTTTCTATTCAACATTGTCTCGATCCGACAGTGTGGTACGTACATTCGAATATTCGATCTTCTTCATTGATACATAAGAAGCATCTACACGTACAGTCTGTAACTTTTATATATTCCCATGAATTTTTTCCTTTAATTTACTTTTATTTATATGTATTTTATATATATATATATATACATACATACATACATATATATATATATATATATATATATATATATATATATATATATATATTTTTATTTATTTATTTATTATATATAATAAAAGAGAACACAAAACGTCACATGGCGTCACCACGTTCCACCTAAAAAGATAAATACATATTATTATTTTTAAAATATATAAAGTGAAATCTCAATTTTCATCAATTAAAATTTATTAGTGAAATTTAATTCACGTATTTACGTGGGACATAAACTAATATATATATATATATATATATATATGTATGTATGTATGTATGTATGTATGTATGTATGTATGTATGTATGTATGTATGTATGTATGTATGTATGTATGTATGTATGTATGTATGTATGTATGTATGTATGTATATGTACGTTTTTGTTTTTCTAGACATATATAACGTTACGATTGGATCCCTATAGATAGGAGAACGAACTACAAGGTCAATTTGTTTATTGGTATCCGATTTTTTATACTAACAATAATTAAGGAGATTTGTTACTTATTAAACAATATTAAATTATTTGGATTATATTTAGGAGATTTTGAAGGGATTCTCAGTCATCCATATTTTGATATCCCTCGATTATATATGCATGTACGTACATTGTAATTTTTTTATTTTAATTCATATATATGTTTTTGGCTTCGATATAATTTGTTGCATAGTTAGATCATCAATCATGAATTTTTTGAACCTTAAATGCAATATGGTAGCAGTGGTTTTCAGTTATTTTACGAATATTAGCCATACTTTATATAAAAAGTTTGATTCGTATCAGAAATCACGACTGGTTTCGAAGATTAATGAAAGCACAGATTCTTATGAGATTCTTGGTGTTGGAGAACATGCTTGTGTTGATGACGTTAACAAGGCTTATAAGAAGTTATCATTGAAGGTTCTACCCGATAAGAACAAGGCTCCAGGTAGTGACGAGGCACGCAAGAAAATCAACCAGGCGTATCGGTTTCTCATCAACAAGGTCCCGGAGACTAGGAACCGTCAAATCCAAGATGCCGAAGACAAGTTTCGAACCTGCCTTATCATACTCTTGATTGGGACTTTATTTATAATAGGAACGTTGTATCTTGATTACATGTACTCCGACCAAATTGAGAAGTTTGCTCATCTTCCTCCTTATTCATTAGAGATGCATGAGAATTATGAGATCTCGAGGATGACCGAAGAATATGGAATCGAGTATTACGTGAAATCACCATCATCTGATTTTGATAAAAGATATCCTGTAGGCACTCTTGCACGAGCTAGTATCGAGGATACGATCATCAGAGATTACAATAATATGGTCATCCAGAATTGTCGTGACGAACTCTGGGAACGTTTGAGTCGAAGAGACTTTCTAACTCCTTATTGTGACATCTTTCAAATCTTGAAGATGCAACAAAGAAAAAAAGAGGTTAACTAGCAATTTCAATTTATTAGTGAACAGTAGATTTAATTAACATTTACTAGTGGTTTAATTATGCTTATTATTTATCTCAGTTTTTCTAATTTTAAAAAGAACATGTCTTTGCATATTCTGGTGGCTTTTTCATTAATTGCTCTCTGTTAACATATTTAATTTGGGTTTATGATATTAAATAGAAACATGATTTTCATTGTGTTATTTTAGTCATTGTATTTATTTTTCCATATTGATTAGATAGTCATATTTCAAAACTTGTCACAATTTGGTAGTTATCGTAAATAATGTATCACTAAAAGTAGATATTTGTCGTTAAAAATTGATCATAAATAATTGTGTTAAAGCAAGCCACACAAATGCAACGTATTTTTCTAAGATATGATTACTTAAATGACTAATTTGCTTTTTTGGATGCTACTTGTATTTGATTCTACCTTTTAATAATGTATTATATTGACTTATGTATATAAGTAAACAACTAATTATAACATGTCAGCAAAAACATGCACATCAACATAACAATCGGTTAAAATTACAAATTTGAATACAAATACCACTTCTGAATCAATGCAGAAAAAGAAATACAATAAACAGAATTAGGCAAATCAAAAAGTATGTTACTGTTTAATGACAAAACCCCGTTTACTTTATAATTTATTTTTACTTACAATTTGATATATAGTTTATTTTTCTTTCCAATAAAACAATCTAAAGTAATAATTTCTATTTATGTATACATATTAGTCCATAGTTTTTTAAGTGCTCATAAATCTATAATATAAATAAATCATAATATGTAAGATTTTTCTTTAAATAAACACATGTCATAAACCACTTTTACTTATCATATTAAAATCTAATTTAAAATTCAACTCAAATCAAATCAATTCAAATTTAAGCTACATAATAATTCAATATTAAATCAACTAAAACTTAAAAAAAAACCCTCATTTTTATAATTATGTTATATATCTTTAAAAATGTTTATTTTATTTTTTTTAAATTAACAACCTAGTATTTTAATAAAAGAAACCTCTCATGTCACGTGTCGCTTTCTTATCTCTCTAAGTTTTTGATTTCTACTTTTTTATCATAATTAGATTTCTAATTTTACTAATTTATTATTAAAAGAAAATATGAAATCTAATTCAAATATTTTCATATTTAATCCATGTAATTATAAAAAGATATATTTTTAATATTCTAATACTAATCTAAATTTACTTTTAAGATAAAAAGTTGATAGTTTGATTAAATTAAAATTATAAGTATATAAAATTGTTATCTTACAAATATGATTTTTATTCTAGGTATAAGAAAACCAATTATAATTCAGAATTTGTAATTTGAGGATTCATGTTAATTTATTTATAATTATAATATATCCGACAATCATTGAGAAATAAAATTTGGTAATTGTACGTTAAATATTTTAATTAAATGTTAGTGTTTATGTTATTTTTTATAAACTGTATTTAGATTATATATTTTGAGTTTTTCTTATTTAAAAAATAATAATTGATCTTATTGTATCAATAATTAGATAAAACTAGATTCTTTTAAATTTTATGTTTGGACGAGTTTGATGTATATACGTTTAAATTTAAGTCTAGCACATGATTTATTATATTTTTAATATTGAATAAATCTCAAATGCGCATAAAAAAATAAAATTAAGTTTGTTTAAAAAGTTTATGGATAATTTTTTATGACATCATACATCGATGGTATACATAATGGTATAGTTAAGAAACATTATAAATGTTTAAGTTGAAATTAACTTTTGATAAACTATATATATGTTTATATCACATGCATATAACAATTGTGTATTTGTTTATAAGTTTATATTCTCCAAAAATAATTAGTTTTGTTTAAATACGCATATAACACATGTGTTAATAAACTTATAGAATAAAAAAATATCAAATGTCACGTGTCACATTCACGTTTCAATGGAAAAAATTAATACAACTTATTATTATAAGAAAATAAAAGATAAATACAATTTATCATTTTTAAAATTATAAATACATCTATTATTTTTAATCTATAATTAATAGAAGATAAATACAATTATTCTTTTTCTAAAAAGATAAATAATTCTATTATTTTTAGTCTATAAATATTAATTTTTAGTAAGAAATAATTAAAAAAAAACATATTCCACAAACGTTTTATTTAGGAAATAAATAACATTACAATTCAATTCTTTTGCATACAATAAAAAATATTAAATATGAAAAGTAGGGTTGTAAACAAACATAAACGAGGGTATGTTCATTTTGTTCGTTTAACTTTAACGAATGTTAAAGTAACGAATATAAATGAATAATTAAACGAATGTTAAAGTAACGAATGTTAGTGTTCATTCGTTAAGGATTTGGTCATGTTCGTTTATGTTCGTTCGTTTAACAGATAACCGAATATAAACGAATGTTAAAGTAACGAATATAAATGAATAATTAAACGAACACAAATAAACATAAACAAATAAACTTGTTGAATAAAAACAATATCCACAACGTACAATTCATCTTTTTCAAATTACGTTTGTATATTCAAAAAATTTATAAATAACTTCAAACTATTACGATAATATATAGTAAATTAATGTATTAAGAAACAAAAAACTCAATTTCAATACTAAATTAACAACATTTGTGTGTGTGTCTATATATATATATATATATATATATATATATATATATATATATATATATATATATATATATATATATATATATATATATATATATATATATATATATATATATATTACTATTTACAAATGTTTCACTGTTCAATGAACAGTGAAGCTAGCTGCCAGGCAGCTCAAATAAACAGCTAAGCAGTTGACTTATTTTATTACTTTATATATATAACATGTTTTCATGAGAACCACTCTAAAATTTGTGCATCCACTATATAAAATTGTGTATTTGATACTAAAATTAAATATTTTCGATAAATTTATACTTTTCATGTAAAACGCATCTCATGCTATAATTTATCCATTTTATGCACAAATTGTGCATTTAAAACAATTTGTGCATATGATTTTCAAATTTGTGCATTTAGTTTATAATTTAATGAATATAATTTTTGAATGTAAATTTAGTGTTAGATTATGATATTTATTAATATCTAAGACTAATAATGGTTTTAAGTAAAACTTTTAATTTTTAAATTTGTGCATTTGATGTACAAATTTGTACATTTTGGAGTGGTTTTCACGTTCTCACGATAAATTTGTACAAATTTATATATCTCGCAAGTACCTCTACGTACAGTTAGGGGTGTTCAAAAGAAACCGGAAAACCGAAAAACCGAGCCGGACCGGTCAATCCGAAACCGAAAAAACCGATATATGACGGACCGGTTACGGTTTTCATTTTTAATAAACCGCGGGTAACCGAACATAAACATATCACAAATATTTACATATAAATAGATAAATTAGAAGCTAAAATATTATATTTATAGTTTCATTTTAATTAAATATTTGTTTGTTGAAGTAGTTTTATGAAATTTTTAATGTAATTGATATAATTATTATGAATAAACTTAATTTTAAGGAACAATCAAAGTTTAAAAATTTATATTTCTATACTTTTATTATTTATAAATAGATAACAACTATCCGAAACTATCCGCAAACCGAACCGCATATAACCGAAACCGAAACCGTAACCGTAAAGCGGGTAACCGAAACCGAAAATACGGTTCACACTTTTGCTACGAACCGAACCGAACCGGTCCATGAACAGCCTTACGTACAGTACTATGCTATTGATTAGTCAACTTGTAAATAAAAAGCAATTAAACTTTTATATATGTGTGTTATGTACGTGTTAGTCAACAAGGTCAATTTGTTTATATATTGGTATCCAATTTTTTATACGAGTAGTTAGGCCGTTAGGGTACATGCAGATACTAACAATAAGGAGGTTTGTTACTTATTCAAAATATAAAATTATTTAGATTATATTTAGGAGATTTTGAAGGGATTCTCAGTCATCCGTATTTTGATTTCCCTCCATTATATATGCATGTACGTATATTGTAATTTGTTTATTTAAATTTTATTATATGTTTGTTTTATCATCAATCATGGATTTTATGAAGCTTAAATGCAATATCGTGTCAGTTCTTTTCAATTATTTTACGAATATTAGTCATATTTTATATGAAAAGTTTGATTTGTATCAGAAATCACGACTTGTGTCGAAGATTAATGAAAGCACAGATTCTTACGAGATTCTTGGTGTTGGAAAACATGCTTGTGTTGTTGACGTTAACAAGGCTTATAAGAAGTTATCATTGAAGGTTCTACCTGATAAGAACAAGGCTCCAGGTAGTGACGAGGCACGCAAGAAAATCAACCAGGCGTATCGGTCTCTCATCGTTAAGGTCCCAGAGACTCGGAGACACAAAATCCCAGATGCAAAAGACATGGAAGAATACGGCGTTATCATGGGGTTGATGTGGGTTGTAGGTTGTATTGGAATCCTTTGTGTTTATTACAGGTTCTTCAAAATGGAAAAGTCTGCTTTTCTTCCTCCTCCTTATTCATTAGAGATGCATGAGGATTATGAGATCTCGAGGATGACCAAAGAATATGGTATCGAGTATTATGTGAAATCACCATTATCTGATTTTGATAAAAGATATCCAGTAGGTACTCTTGCACGAGCTGATGTCGAGGATATGATCATCAGAGATTACAATAATATGGTCATCCTGAATTGTCGTGACGAACTCTGGGAACGTTTGAGCCAAAGAGACTTTCGAACTCCTTATTGTGACATGTTTCAAATCTTGAAGATGCAACAAAGTAAAAGAGGTTACTTAGCAAATTTCAATATATTAGTGAACAATAGATTTAATTAACATTTACTAGTGGCTTAATTATGCTTATTTATCTCAGTTTTTCTAATTTTACAAAAGAAAACGTTTTTGCATATTCCGGTTAAACCACATTGCTTTTTCATTAATCCCTCTCTGTTAACAGATTTACTTTGGGTTTATGATATTAAATAGAAACATGCTTTTTAATTGCCTTATTTTAGTCATTGTATTTATTTTTTCCATATTGATTAGATAGTCATATTTTCAAAACTTATCATAATTTGGTAGTTATCGTAAATAATGTATAACCAAAAGTAGATATTTGTCGTTAAATATTGATCATAAATAATTGGGTTAAAGCAAGCGATGCAAATGCAACGTATTTTTCTAAGATTGCTTAAATGACTAATATACTTTTTTGGATGATACTTGCATATGATTCTACCTTTTAATAATGTATTATATTGACGTATGTACATGAGTCAACAACTAATTATAACATGTCAGCAGAAACATGCACATCAACCTAACAATCGGTTACAATTACAAATTCGAATACAAATATCACTCCCTAATCAATACAGAAAAAGAAATACAATAATCAAAATGAGACAAATCAGAATTTATGTTACTATTTAATGACAAAAACCCGTTTACTTTATAAACAAAATTAATTACATTGATTAGTATGTTTTCATTTTAATGTAATTTTTAATATATATTATGCAATTTTTAATATATCAACCCTACTTTTGAAATATTTTAAAGTCAAAACTTCGTTATTTTTTCAGATGCAATCAATTTTTCGATATTAACTATATTATTAGACATTTTCAGAGAGAAAATGGTTATATGCATATCATTATTTTACAAATTATACGTAAGTCTCTGGTAGGTCATGCATCATAATTAATAATTAATTAAAGTGATGGGTGTATGATTAGTAAAGTTAAAAGACTATTTTTAAAAATACATTAGTTTTCAACGGCGACATCTGATTTAAAAGTGATAACGCACATTTTATTCGTAGGAAAACCTAATAGTACATTATTAAGACATTTCAATAGTTTTTCTTACAATTTAAATTAATATTTCACAACGAAAATAAGTTAATATATCAATCAGTATCTATATGTATATATTTTTTAATAAAAGAAAATCTCTCATACCACGTGTCGCTTTCTTATCCCTCTAAATTTTTTATTTCTCGCCATTCTTTCATAATTAGATTTCTAATTTTACTAATTCATTTTTAAAAGAAAATATGAAATCTAATTGTAATATTTTCATATTTAATCCATTTAATTATATAAAGAAATATTTTAAATATTCTAATACTAATCTAAATTTACTTTTAAGATAAAAAAAAGTTGATATTTTGATTAAATTTAAATTAAAACATATAAAATTATTATATTACAAATATGATTAATTATAATCCATGAATTGCAATTTGAGAATTCATGTTAATTAATTTATAATATATCCAACGATCATTGAGAAATATAATTTTGTAATTGTATGTTAAATATTTTAATTAAATGTTATTGTTTATGTTATTTTTTATAAACTGGATTTTAGATTACATATTTTTGGGTTTTTCTTATTTAGAAAAAAAATAATTGATCTTATTGTATCAATAATTAAATAAAACTAGATTCTTTGAATTTTATGTTTGGACGAGTTTGATGTTTATACGTTTAAATTTAAATCTAGCACATATTTTATTATATTTTTAATATTGAACAAATCTCACATGCGCATAAAAAAATAAAATTAAGTTTGTGTTAAAACTTTATGGATAATTTTTTTATGACATCATATATTGATGATACACAAAATGGTATAGTTGAGAAACATTATAGATGTTTAAGTTGAAAAGAACTTTTGATTAACTAGATATATGTTTCTATCACATGCATATAACAATTATGTA
Source organism: Centrapalus pauciflorus (assembly GCA_020465985.1). NCBI lineage: Eukaryota > Viridiplantae > Streptophyta > Magnoliopsida > Asterales > Asteraceae > Centrapalus > Centrapalus pauciflorus. The sequence continues at coordinate 28,986 of JAANYP010007301.1, forward strand.
TATGTTTATAACTTTATATTCTAAAAAAATAATTAGTTTTTTTTTTAAAATACTCATCTAACACATGGGTTAAATTATCTATATATATAATAAAAGAGAACATCAAATGCATACGTGGCGCTTCCACGTTACACCACAAAAGATAAATACAACTTTTAATTTTTAAAATAAAAGATAAATACAACTTATTATTATAAGATAAATACAATATATAATAAAAGAGAACATCAAATGCATACATACGTGGCGCTTCCACGTTACACCACAAAAGATAAATACAACTTTTTATTTTTAAAATAAAAGATAAATACAACTTATTATAAAAAATAAAAGATAAATACAATTTATTATATACAACATTTATTTTTAAATTAAAGATAAATACAATTTATTATTATAAAAAAGATAAATCCTAAATAGATTTATTTTTAGATAAAAGATAAATACAACTTATTAGTACAACTTATTATTATAAAAAAGATAAATCCTAAATAGATTTATAAATAAAAATACACTATTAATTTTTAATCTAAACCAGCCTTCTCCAACACCTTTTGAGAACCTTTATTCTCTACATCAGTAGACGTCTGGAACCTTATTGTTTTAGGAAAATCCACCAAACCTATTTCACCTCCATCTTCACTGCCTTCGTCGCGATCCCTTGACCTCAATACTTTGTCGCCACTGCATACCTTATATTTGCATTGTGTTCATCGTCAAAGAAAATCAAAACGAATCCATTTGAGATTTAAGAACATGAAGTGTTCATTGTACGCTCTCTAGGTCTATTATGAATTATTCATCTTCATCACCAACCTAATCACTCTCCGGCCATTGATCAAGCACTTCAATGCCAACGACCTCCTCCAATTCACTGGCGATAATCAAGTGACGAGATTCCTATGATGGGAGACTTTGATGACAAGAGATAAAGCTTTGACTTTCATCAAAAGGTATGCATACCGCATAATATATAATAAAATATATAAGTAGTATGTTATATATAAAGTGAAATCTCAATTTTTATCAATTAAATTTTATTAAATTAGAAATAAAATTTTATTCACGTATTTACGTGGGACATAAACTAGTAAACTTATATAATAAAAAAATATCAAACGTCATGTGTCACCTTCACGTAATTTCATTGGAAAAGATTAATACAACTTATTATTATAAGAAAATAAAATATAAATACAATTTATCATTTTTAAAAAGATAAATACATCAATTTAAATCACTTAAAATATATTAAATTAAAATAAACTTTAAAAAATTCATTGACGGATAATAATAGTATTTTTATATTATTTTAAATAATTAATAGTTTACTTATACACATTTTATATAAATAAATTATATTAAAAATATCCACGAATCACATGATTAATAGTAATTATAGAACATTATATATTACAATTAAGAGTTTGTGGGTGAAAAAAAAAACCTTATTCCACACATGTTTTATTTAGGAAACAAATAACATTACAATTCAATTCTTTTACATACAATAAAAAATTTTTAATATGAAAACTAGGGCTGTAAACGAACACGAACGAGTGTATGTTTATATTCGTTCGTTTAATTTTAACCGAACAAATAAACGAACACAAACATAAACGAATGGAAGATTCTCCGTTAGTGTTCATTCGTTAAGGATTTGGTCGTGTTCGTTTATGTTCGTTCGTTTAACAGATAATCGAGTATAAATGAATGTTAAAGTAACGAACATAAATGAATAATTAAACGAACACAAATAAACATAGACAAATAACCTTGCTGAATAAAAACAAAACCCACAACGTTCGATTTATGTTTTTCAAATTACGTTCAGGTCCGACCCTTTCGTTTATGTTCGTTCGTTTAACAGATAATTGAGTATAAACGAATGTTAAAGTAACGAACATAAATGAATAATTAAACGAACACAAATAAACATAACAAATAACCTTGCTGAATAAAAACAAAACTCACAACGTACGATTCATCTTTTTCAAATTACGTTCAGGGTCGGCCCTAAGGGCGTTCAAAAGGGACGACCGCTCGGGGCTCAAAATTTCATAGGGTCTTCTTATATGTGTGTATGTGTAGGGCCTTGTTGTCTGAGGCCCCAAAAATGAATGGAACGTCCTTGATTACGTTTGTATATTCAAAAAAATTATAAATGACTTCAAACTATTACGTTGATAGTAAAGTAATGTATTAAGAAACAAAAAGTTTAATTTCAATACTAAATTAACAACATTTAAGCATTTGAGCTTTTAAACATTTTTTTATCCATTCAATGTCATCAATTATACATTAGAGTTTGAACTATTATTTTTAAATTTACATTAGGGTAAATTACAAAATCATCACTGTGGTTAGGTATAAATTATGGACCCCATCCTTTTTCGCGATTAATTACGAATCTCGTCCCCATTGTTGGCAATTTGTTTTGGTTTTGATCAATTGACCAGTCATTTTTTTTATATCATTTTGCCCTTAATAAAAATATAACTTTAAACAATGAACTTCATTTTTAACAAGGGATTAGAGTTTCATGAAAATAATAATTCCATTTACTAGACTTTTTTTACGAAAATATTCCTCAAATTGAAGAGATTACTACCACGTGAACCCTCACCGCTTGGAAGAACTCCGACGCTGTGAGTTTTAATCTCGACGTCTCCTCTGTCAACTCTTGCACATTATTCTTCTTCAATTTCATCACTCCGACAACTCAAATGATGGCGGTAACCAATACATGTCTGAACATGGAGATTCAACACCTTCCCCTTTGCTCCGACACCGGTACCGGCAACCATAGCCTCTCCCCCGGTTGTAGTCTTTTTGCTTCGACGAGCGTCCAATTTTTCTTTTTTTTTACTGCCCCCTTTCAACAGCACTCTGTACTAGGTTGTCCTGTGTATTCCGCCCTGACCTGATCCGTTTTATCTGCCAAACTGGACTATCACGACCCACATGAACCCCTCCTCGATTCAGGCTGCTAGGCCACTTCCTTGACTTGGATTCTCCGGCGAAGTTAATTCTCGAGTTAACGTGTTAATATAACAAAATATTAAAATGAAAATGAAAAATATACTGAATTTGAATACAAACATATTGAAAAAAAAGATATTTAAATGAAAATGAATAAAACCTTAGTTTATATATTTTCTTAAAAAATATAATTAAATCAAAGTATATTAATGTAATGAAATAGTTAGATAAAATGTATCATAAATGAAACACATGAAAATTAATTTTTTAATTAATTAAATGGAATATATAAGGAAACATAAATAGAAATATTCTAATAGGATAATTTTTAATAAATATAGAATAAATATATTTTAAAAAATAAAAATGCATAACTATTAAATAATAATTAATTTTTTAAATTAGCATTTAAAATTTAGACAAAACTAAAAAAAATAAAAAGGACTAAAACTGAAAATAAATTACATAGTTGAGGGACTAAAAATGTTATTTAGAAAAAGGGCAAAATCGTCATTTAAGAAAAGTTAAGAGATAGAGACCATTTTTGCAAGTAAATAGTGTTTTAAGGGACCATTTATGCAATTTATTAAAAACCAGGAGACCAAATCCATAATTTCGACCAAACCACATAGACCATTTTTGTAATTCAAAATATATATATATATATATATATATATATATATATATATATATATATATATATATATATATATATATATATATATATATATATAATTTACTTTGGGTTTATGATATAAATAGATACATGCTTTTTGATTGTCTTATTTTAGTCATTGTATTTATTTTTTCCATATTGATTAGATAGTCTTATTTTCAAAACTTGTCACAATTTGGTAGTCATCGAACATAAAAAATTGAGTTAAAGCAAGCCATGCAAATGCAACGTTTTCTTCTAAGATATGATTACTTAAATAACTAATTTACTTTTTTGGATGCTACTTGTATTTGATTCTGCCTTTTAACAATGTATTATATTGACGTATGTATATGAGTCAACAACTAATTATAACATGTTAGCAAAAACATGCACATCAACTAGGGGTGTTCAAAATATTCCGAAACTGAAAAACCGATACGAAAAACCGAAGAACCGTACCGATTTTAAGGTTAACCGAACCGAATTTTCTATTAATTTCGGTTTGGTTAACCGAACCGGAAAATATCTTCGGTTTCGGTTTCGGTTTAGGTTCACGATTTTGGTGACGGACGGTTAACCGAAAAACCGAAATAATTTTAATTTTATATAGTTTAATGTTTAGACCTATAAATATTAACATTTATCTTAACAATAACATAAAATTTAAGCTCATTTATTAGTCCACGTTAATTTTTAAATCCAAAAAATATTAACATTTATGCATGTGAAAGGTGGCCCTTTTGTGTTGAAATGATTATAAACTTTGAGATATTTATTCGGGTCTTTTGTTATGCTTGAACCCTAGACAGCAGACAGTAGACAGGATTAGAAATAATACTTTTTATATGATTTAAAAATAATATTTAGAAATTTTGTTTGTTTGTGGATTACAAAAAATAACAATACAACATAAATTTTAAAATTGATAACATAAAGTTTCAATTCCGGTTTAAGCCGGGTTAAAAACCGAAAACCAATGGACCGAACCCGGAAAATCAAAAATAGTGATTTTAAAGAAACCGGAACCGGACGAATTTCATGAATAACGATTTGGTACGGGCCGGTTTTCGGTTTTTTTTGGTCCAAGCGTCCATCCCTACTCTCAATGGTAGCTAAAAACTCTCCTTAATGCTCTAAATGATTTCTACTTGGGAACAACAAACTGACTATTTCTCATCTGCTTACTTAAGATACACTCATAAACACCCGTAAGATTAATGACTTACGAGAACGCAATTGTTCGTATGACTATTTCTCCCCTAGTCACTATTTTTCTTTTATGATCCCTTTTTTGAATAGCACAAGCACAATCCGCTGAACATCACGTATAATAACTTTATAAAACTAACACCACACAATTAAAATAATAGACCACTACATCCCTGATCGTGACTTCGCTAATCGCACTGTAACATCCTCGGATTTTAAATTATTGTAATTGTGGTTTATTAGTTTAAAATTGTAATTTAAGTTGGATTGTATTTTGATTAATTACAAAAGTTGGTTATTTTATTTAGAAATTGATGATTTAAATTTATTAAGATAATATAAATATTATTAAGTGGTTGAGATGATAAAATAAAGATTTAATCTTTATTTAATGGAAATTAAGAAAATTGGTCGTTATTTAAGGAATTAAGAAATTTTTAGGATTTCTAATTTTAAGTATTAAGTATGAATAAAGATGAAATTCAGTATTTAAGAAAGATAGAAAGATGAGGGGTGAATGTGTAAAAGATGGAAAGAAAGGAAAATAAAAGACATAAGTCTTTTATTTTCTCATTTCATATTTCTCTCATCTCCCTGCTCTTTTCTTCTCTCTAAAAGAAAACCACGGTTCGTGAACCATCAAAGCAAGAAATCAACGAAGACATCAAATTGGAGACTGAAAATTCGGATACAAGTTGTTTTGAAGAAACTAAAACCATTACAACAAGCAATTTAAGGTAAATATCTCTCAAAATCTTGAATTTAAGAGTTTATAGTTTGGGTTTTGATGAAAACGAAATCTGAGATTTGGTCCAATAATGTATATGCATGTTATATATTTTGATGGGTTTATATAAATCAAGCATTCTGGTAGCTATGTATAAAATTTTAAGTCTTGATTCAAACTATACATATGATTTTCAAGAATTTAAGTCGTGGATTCTGTGTATTTTGATGGAACCGAAATCATTAGAGGAATACCGAAACCTCATAGGTTTCGCTATGTGTGTGTAAGAGTGTACCGAAACCTCCCCTACATATACCGAGACTTGGGAGGAACATAAATTATTGTACTGAAACTCTAGCATGTACCGAAACCATGTGAAGGTACCGAAACTTTTATAGTTTCGGTACATATACCGAAACCCCACACTCACCTACTGAAACTTTGGATTTAATACAGAAAACTTGAAATTGACCCATGTGAACCGAAACCAAGTATGGGAAACACTGAAACTTTAAAGGTTTCGGTATTTGATCCTTTCAAAAGCAGTAATATATATATATATATATATATATATATATATATATATATACATGTATATATATATATAAAAGTACAGATAAAATTATCTGGGTTTGGGTTTAATTAGAGAAAATAAAATGGAACCGGTCGGACATTCTATATTTCAGACATTTTATGGAAATTAAAGGATAAACTTTAATATAATTTCGACGGGTTAACACAATAAATTGGGAAACTTAGCGAGACACATTATAAAACAAGATATTTATGGTATTATTAAAGGGATTAATTGGGACTAACAAGACCGTTTAGAAAGAGGATTTAATTTTAAGTTTCGGGTGTTGGTTCCGAATGTTGTAATACTTATGATTGTACAAATTGATGCCAATTTGTTAAAGAACACGTAATAATGATATGTTTATCATATGGAAATGTAACAGGTCCCTTGTGGTGTTATTTAACCCACAGTGGGGTACTTGGGGAGTCCGGTTGAAAGCCCGAAGAGAAATAAAATTTCTTAAAGTTTAATAACGCACCCACTGTGAGTACAATAGATTTCGCATGTTTATATTTGTTTTATGTTAAGCTTTGCCTGCTGAGACTTGTTGCTTCATAATTTGTTTGGAATTCTACTAACTTGCGTAGATTTAGATGCACATTCTTATTTGTTGCATGTCCGTTCGATTGTTGTGCATCTAGTGATGGACCGGTGGGTCGCATCGATAACTCTAATGTTACTGCGCTATATGACCTGGAGCTGATCCCTCCTAGGCCCAGTAGGCAGTATGTCATCCCCGATCGTAAGTTTGTCTCAGATGGTTTGTTTAATGCCGAGCTTTGGCTCGAAGGGGCTGCGGCTCTGGTTCGTACTTGGTGTACGAAGAAGGGTATACGATGTTTGTCATCGGTTTTACCCTTGGGGCTTCATAAAGACTTATAAAATGCGTAATCTGTGTATTCAATAAGCCTTTGCTTATATCTCAGTTGTTGTATTTTTACAGGAAAAGGAAAATCAGTCGCGGGACCATATAGCTAGGTTGATATTCGAAGTGATTTGAAGATATCAGTTGTATATCTTGGTAACTTACCTTTGGGTTATTGATGTAATGAATTTGGGATGATGTAATGTAATTGAAGTTTGTAAACTTAGACATGTACCTTATGTAGTACCATAGGGTGATTTGAAACTGTTGTAATACTTTATTTTGTACTTTAATTTCTTTCGCACTTTAATTAAGAAATCAGATCATTATGTAATTTATGTATTGGTGATTAATCCTGGGTGTCTTGTTAATGTGGTTGTTGTGACAAGGGTGTCACACGCACCTTGGGCAGTGAGGTTGTGTTGGCCATCACAGCCGACCCATACATATGTGGGTCATTTTCCCATCACAAAAATAGTTTCCCTTGATCTTAACGGTCTCCCCTTCCCTCCACGTTCGCACCTATGATTACTGAAACCCCTTTAGCCCATCGCGTGCCACGATCGACGACAAATAGAGTTAGGTCTGTTTTGTTTTCTGCACACATGGGATTCGATTCCTAACTCTATTATTACGTGTTCTAACATTTGAAACTAACCAGAAACACACAAAACATGTAACAAAACGTTCTTAATCAATTCCTTGACAACTAGCACATCAAAACTAAAGAATCAAGCTAACAATTTATCTGAATATATAAACAAAATGAAGGTGATGATGTTTGATGGATTAGTAATAGGGGTGGCAATTTTGCCCCAACGGGCCAAACAGATCGAACAGTTAAATGGACCAATTGTAAAATACTAAGATATAAAAAAAAATTTAAATGGAAATTTATAAAACGATGTATTAAAAAATTATTCTTTGAAAAAAAAAATTCAAATTTATGTAAAATATATGACTTTTGACCGTCAACCCGTTTGATCAATGGACTGAAATTGACACCCCTAATTAGCATTACCAATGAGATTTAGCCCATTTGGTAAGAGGGTAGATATGTAAATTAGTTTGTTGCATGCCTGCATGCCCCTATCATCACTCGGGCCGGTCCAATTACTTTCGAGGCCCTGAGCAAAATTTTAAAATGAGCCCTATATATATATATATACACGAAATAAGTAAAAATGATAATTTAATAACAACTTATAATTATATAATATTAATACTAAAAACTTTGCAAGTCAATAACTTTGGTTAATCATTAACAAACCTAAGTATATAATAGATACTTTAAAAATGGAAACTTATGATTAATGAGCTCTGAGCGATTGCCCATGTTAACTTTGCTTGAGGCCGGCTCTGACCATCATTATCACTGTTACCATCCATTACATCCATACATACTTTCAAATTAATCCTTTAGGTGATGTTTGGTTTGGAGGATTTCAGCAACTTATTTAGTATTTGGATTTAGAAATTCTCTCATGTCATGTTTGGACAAAAACTCTAATTTAGCATTTCATATTTCATAGTTCTCCTCTTTTCATAATTCACTCACCTCCTCAATCATTTTAAAATCTTATTATTTTAGAATCAAGCAATCCAAACCGCAGGTTAGTGTTAATTAAAGACAACATGTACCTTTTTTTTGGCCTTATGTTCCTATTTCTAACCTACCACTTATTTTTAAAAAAAAAAAATTAAATATGAAAATTTATAAAACGATGTATTAAAAAATTATTCTTTAAAAAAAATTCAAAATTATGTAAAATATGACTTTTGACCGTCAACCCGTTTGATCAATGGACTGAAATTGACACCCCTAATTAGCATTACCAATGAGATTTAGCCAATTTGGTAAGAGGGTAGATATGTAAATTAGTTGTTGTATGCCTGCATGCCCCTATCATCACCCGGGCCGGTCCAATTACTTTCGAGGTCCTGAGCAAAATTTTAAAATGAGCCCTATAAATATATATATAAAATGATAATTTAATAACAACTTATAATTATATAATATTAATACTAAAAACTTTGCAAGTCAATAACTTTGGTTAATCATTAACAAAACTAAGTATATAATAGATATTTTAAAAAGGGATAATTGCGTAAAAAACCTTAAAGTTGGACCATTTTTGTGATTAAAACCTCTAACCATTTTTTGTTGCACAAAAAACCTCTAACCGGTAAAATCTTTTGAAATTAGGACTTGACCGGTTATAATAGGTTGCTATGCTTACATGGCACACACGTGGCGTCCACATGGCAAATCCGACTTACGTGGCGCCTATGTGGCACTACATGTATAATTCTTAAACTGAACTTTTGCATAAAAAACCCTAAACTTAGTGACTTTTTCGATTAAAACCCTTAACTATATTTTTCTCAAATCTAACCAACAATAATATTTACATTTTCTCTTCTTCTCTATCTCCGACAACTCTGATTACTCTATCCACTTTTTATGTTCAGTGTTGTTTATTTTATGTACGTATGTTCGATTAACTTTTGTCGTTTAATCTTGAACTTTAACTTCAATTGTGCCGATGGAATCGATTTCATTTTGTGTTCACGAGTTGCATTTTTAGGTTCGGCTTTATGTTCAATTTCGTTTATTTATGTTCCAATTTAGCTTCTGAATATGATCAGCCAGAGCAGTGAGGTTCGCTAGCCTAGAGGGTGGAGCTTTCATTGGGAAACGAATTCTTTGTTTGATAATAAAATTTTAATAAATATCTATGTCATCAAAATGCAATCAATGAAGACTCAATTTTAATTATTTTTATTGGTTGGAGGTTTTTTATCAAATGAAAAACGATTTGGGGTTTTAATTGAAAATACTAAACAAGTTGGATATTTTTTACGCAAAAATCTATTTAAAAATTTTACACGTCATCAAGTTGCAACCGGCTAAACTGGCTGCAAGTCAGATTTTTTGAAAAAAACACAAATTTACAAAGTTTTAACAGGTTGGAGGTTTTTTGTGCAATGAAAAATGATTGGTGGTTTTAATCGCAAAAATGATCCAACTTAGAGGTTTTTTGCGCAATTTCCCCTTTTAAAATGGAAACTTATGATTAATGGGCCCTGAGCGATTGCCCATGTTAACTTTGCTTGAGGCCGGCTCTGACCATCATTATCACCGTTACCATCCATACATACTTTCAAATTAATCCTTTAGGTGATGTTTGGTTTGGAGGATTTCAGCAACTTATTTAGTATTTGGATTTAGAAATCCTCTCATGTCATATTTGGACAAAAACTAAAAAAGAAGGATTTAGCTTCATTTACTATTTCATATTCCATAGTTCTCCTCTTTTCATAATCCACTCACCTCCTTAATTATTTTAAAATCTTATTATTTTAGAATCAAGCAATCCAAACCGTACGTTAGTGTTAATTAAAGACAACATGTACCTTTTTTTGGCCTTATGCTCCTATTCCTGTCTTTATCTCTTTTGGGTTTTGTACCTACCCCTTCTAACCTCACTCACACACCCCCCCCCCCCCCCCCCTTATTTCTTACCATCTCTCTCTGTCTGTTGTGTGTGTACATAGGTGTGTGTCAGTGTGTGTGTATAAATATGATTTAATGTGTGTAATGTGTATATATATATCACAATTCTGAATTGTGAAATTCACACTTGACCACCGGTTACCACATTCACCATCCACGCTCGTCGCCTCCATCGTCTGGCGACTGCCACTCCGCTTCTCCTCTCGCCTTCGCCGCTCCGCCTTTTTTAAGACCAAACCGTTCCAAAATCTCCTTCTCCGACGAGGTGAGTTTTTGTTTAAGTGTTTAAGCCTTTAACGACTTCTTCTCCGTATCATCTTCTTCTCCAAGGGTGAGTTTTTGTTTAAGCCTTTAACGGCTTTTTCTCCGTATCATCTTCTTCTCCATATCTCCGTATCATCTAATGCAACGTTTTGTTTAAGGACTGCTCGCTGTAATGGAAAGCAGCGTGTTTCGTAGAAGCAGAGGTGGAAACGGCGGTAGAAATGGGAGCGGCCGTGGCAACCGGCAACGGAAACGGAAACGATAAACGTAAAGAAAAGAGAAACCCAATCCAAACACTCTCTAAATAGCTACCACCAGCAACTGGACCTTACACATTTAATAAATGCCCATGCAGCAAGCATGAAGGCAAACATACCAATACCAGCTAAAACAGGATTTACCTTAACAGACTCAAACGACCATGTGATTATGGAAGCCAGCACCCCAACCAGAACAGTTGTAGCAATTTCAGCGATAGTCGTGTGAACCTCTCCTTCTTCAAGGAAGAAGGCTAAAACATAACAAATAAAAGTTATCAGAGTTATAAAAGCATTTATTTCTATAACGGGATCCACTAAAACATAACAAATAATGGGAGTAGTGGAATCCGTTATAGAAATGAATGCTTTTATAACTCTGATAACTTTTATTTGTTATGTTTTAGCCTTCTTCCTTGAAGAAGGAGAGGTTCACACGACTATCACTGAAATTGCTACAACTGTTCTGGTTGGGGTGTTGGCTTCGATAATCACATGGTCGTTTGTGTCTGTTAAGATAAATCCTGTTTTAGCTGGTATTGGTATGTTTGCCTTAATGCTTGCTGCATGTGCATTTATTAAATGTGTAAGGTCCAGATGCAGGTGGTAGCTATTTAGAGAGTGTTTGGATTTGTGTTAGAAAAGGGTTAGCGTTTTGAAAACTAATAATCAGATAATAGTTGTAACAAAAAGTGTTGCAGAAAATGTAGTGTTTGGTTTAGCTTCTGCTGTTTGCTATCGTAATTATCAAATAATTAGTTTTTAAAGTGTTTGGATATGCGTTTTTACTTGTCAAATGACCAAGTTATCATTTATTAAACAAATAAGCTACATTTTTTTGACTTATGGAAAAGTGTGGTAAGATTGACGGCAAACGCAAATAGTCCCTTATTAACGTATGCAATTCAAACACTTTAAACTAATTATTTGCGTTATTGTAACTTAATAAGCTAATAATCTGATTCATAACGCAAAACCAAACAACCTCTTACATACGAATCTTTGGAGGCATTGTAGCATTTGGCTAGTCGTTTGACGATAAAAACTCTTTCAGTGTTACTTAATTACTGTCAAAGATTTTTACCTGTGTATTTAAAATTTGTAATATATACGAATTTTAATATAAATGAAAATTTTTATAAAAGTTATAAAGTATTAACATTTAACATTAAAAAAAAAATAGATTCTCAGTCGATAAAACTAGCAACAACGATCGTATATGACATATGATTAAATTAGTTTTTAAAAAAAAAGGTCTTCATGTTATCCTGTAATTTTGTAATGCAATAAACAAATTGATATGTTATTATATTATCGTAGAAATCATAATAAGAATATCTCACATTGTATTAACAATAATAGAATTTAACACAATAAAAATAATCAACATTGAAATATTCAATATTATAACATAAATAATAAAAATAATCAACAAAAAAAAATTCATTTGGGTCTTATAATTTTATTACCCTTAATATGTGTGTATCATGCTAAAAAGATTTGTGTTCACTTGTAGAGAAAAACTCAATTGCGTACCTGTTTGTTTCATAAAATAGTTTTGAGGGTAATAATTTTGGTACCGTAAATATTTTTTAAAAAATATTGAAAATTATGAAATATATATATATATATATATATATATATATATATATATATATATATATATATAAATTTTTGATTAAGTTTTCAATTCATTTTTTTTTCCTGTCTTCGTCTCTTTTGTGTTTTGTACCTACGCCTTTTAACCTTACTCACCCCCCCCCCCCTATTTCTTACCATATCTCTCTCTCTCTCTGTTGTGTGTGTGTATAAGTGTGTGTCAGTGTGTGTGTATAAATATGATTTAATGTGTGTAATGTGTGTATATATATATTATACTAAACGTATAATTATGTATGTATATGTATGTGTATGTATATATGTATATATTACACACGTATATATCTAATATTCTAAATACATACAAATATACATATGCATGATATATGTATTCTAAATACATACAAATTAAGAAAGATAGTTTGGCTAGAAAGTTTTTTTTTTTAAATACTATTTTTGTAGATTACAAAACATTTATTAACAAAATGAAGGTGATGATGTTTGATGGATTTGTAATCAGGGTGACAATTTTGACCCAGGGGACCAAACAGCCCGAACAGTTAAATGAACCAATTGTAAGTAACTAAGATAAAACATAATATTTTTTAGAAATGAAAATTATAAAATGGTGTATTAAATTTTGTTCTTTAAAAAAAAATTCAAAATTATGTAAAATATATAAATTTTAGTCGTCAACCTGTTTAACCAATGGACTAAAATTGTTACCCCTAATTAGTAATAAGTATTCCCTTCAACTAGTAATAACTATTTGGTTTTAACTTTTAAAGTTGTGAGTAGAGATGGCAACGGGTATTATCGGGGACCCCTTCCCCGTCCCCGAATTTGAAAGCTCGTCCCCATCCCCGACAGGTAATTATTTTGCATCTCCATCCCGTCCTCGTCGGGTAATGGGGATCTCCGACGAGTATTCAGGGATTTTTATCCGCTTAAGTTTACGTTATGTATTTTATAATTAATGCTTATGAGATAGAAAAATAGGACATAAAATATTATAATTGTGTATTTAATTAATATAAAATTAGATTAATAATTCAACACAAAAAAAATATTAGTTCATCGATCACCTAATAAAAATTGTTATAACGATGCCATATTTCTATATAAATTAAATCTAATTGCAATGTCAAAAAGAAAACATAAAACTCCAAAACACTATTAATTTAGTAAAGTTTCTACAAAAGAATCAAATTAATTAACATTAAATTAATTATTATAGTAATACGACTATCCTATATATATTAGATGTGTTTTATTTGTAATTATAATGAATTGTGAAACTTAACACTTAAATACAAGTTTAAGTTCAAAAATATACTTAATCTTATTTAGACGATACAACATTTTAAAACTCTGAATAAAAACTCTAATGGTGAACGAGAAAGACACGTGTGATTAATATATATATATATATATATATATATATATATATATATATATATATATATATATAGATTGGGGTTCGATTGAGAACTTTTGTGCATCGAGGCACCATTGAGAACTTTTATGCATCGAACTATCTACCAAGGGTGCACAAAGGGCATTTAGGGGATATTAAATGTATGGAATTTATTTTTGAATTTAAATGTTTTTAAGATAATTAATAGCTAAATTTGGTATGAAAATCACCATTAACTTCTTTCCTAAAACCACTTCCTCTTTCTCTCTATCTCTCTCTCTCTCCTCTCTCTTAGGCCCCTCTTGATTTTGGAAGAGATGAACGATATGCATGATTTATGTTTGTATGAACGATTCATGTTTGTATTTTGATGTATTATGATTTTGGAAGAGATGAACGATATGCATGATTTATTTTTGGAAGAGATGAACGATATGCATGAAGAGATGAACGATATGCATGTATTTTGATGTATTTTAAATTTGTATTATTGTTGTTAATTTTGGAAGTGTAAATAAGGATTGCATAATTCCTGTTTTACCCCTCCGTGAATTTCATTATGTGCACTTGATGCATAAAACTTTCTATTTAATTACCCTTTTGTCATTTGATCTAACCCACACATTCTTTTCATCCAAGGGCCAGTGGGGGTTCTTTTGTGCCTCGATGCACAAAAGTTCTCAATGGAACCTCCCTCTCTCTCTCTCTATATATATATATATATATATATATATATATATATATGGTTCGTGTGAGTATCTAAAAAATGCAGAGTACCGTGAGTACCTGTGAACACACGGGTTTCAGACGTGAACTTGCTCTGAAAAAAAGATTTTTTTTTTAATTTTTTTTCATATTCATTTATATACAAATAATATAAGGTTATTCGTAAAAAATTATATACATTTACGCTTTCTTTCATCTTAAAAGTCATGTGAACGTGAAAAAACTCACGTGAACATGCGTAGTTGTGAACACACATTCAAAACAGTACTATTCATGTGAACACACACGTTTCACATAGTTCTAGTGTGTATTTATGTGTGATTTTTTGCAAGTAGTCTTGTATTATTAATTTAAACATGATTATGAAAAAAAATTTCAAAAAAAATGATTTTAAGCGAGGTACCTCCGGTACTCCGCAAAATTAGTGGTACTCATTTGAACCAAAATCTATATATATATATATATATATATATATATATATATATATATATATATATATATATATATATATATATATATATATATATATATATATATATATATATATATATATATATATATTCAAACATTTTTATATACTATGCATATAATATATGATTCGTATATATAATATTTAAGCATTTAACTATTCATATATGTATTCTACTATGATATTCATATGCAATATTTAAGTATTTATATATAATATATATTACTTATACTTATATTATGTTTCGGGTACGGGTACCCGAGGGCTAATCTCATCCCCGCCCCCGTCCACGGTTTTAGAATTCGGGTATTACCTGTTCCCATCCCCGGTCAACTCGGGGATTCCCCGGTCAAAACGGGTTCGGATGTCGAGTTTCCCGTCGGGTTCGGAGTTTTTTTGCCATCTCTAGTTGTGAGTAAAGAGAGCAAGAAGCAATAATGGTAGCAATTTATATGTTCTCATCTAAAACCTGGTTCATGACCCATTCTTCACCTGTTTAACGAACTATTAAATTTTACACTGTTAGGACTAATTCCAGAATGAAATAATTCTATGTATCTAGTCCAAAAACAATATGTTACCTTAGAAGTAGAAGTAGAGGGCGCCGTTTGCCCCACATTTCAGAAAAAGTAAAAAAGTATGGATGAAGTTATCAGAATAATTTATTTTACGAGGATCGTTTAAATTTATTAAAACACCGTAGACAAATAAAAATTATTCTAATTTTAAGTTCAAATATTTAATTAACTAGGTTAATACCTACGTAGTATGTATTACATGAGTTAATTCGATAAATAATTATTTATAAATATGTATGATATAATAATTATAAAAATAATAATAACTTTTCCTTAAATTTAGTTATTAAATTAATCATATTGATTTGAAAATAATTTATTTGCTTTAAAATTTAAAGTAAATTTAGTAGATGAAGTGATAAAAGAATACTGATAGAAGATAATGAAACGTGACATGTTAATTACTCATTTGATAGTATATGTATGTGTGTGTTTAATAAAAAGTCAAAGGCGGGGGTGAAGATGAAATATCCAAATGAAAATCTAAGAGATGTTTGGTTCGCGGATTTCTTGGGATTCACTGGGATTTGCATTTAAAATCCTGTGTTTGGTTCGCAGATTTCAGTAAGGATTTCATAAATCCCTTCATTCTTTATTATTGAAAAACTCAGCCTCCCCCTTAGGATTTTAAATCTCAGTTACCTTGCATTTTTCATATTAGCAAAATTTTTCTATAAAATAATGCAGAATCTTTGTCAAAATCCTGAGAAATGCAAGTGTTGTATAAATCAAATCCTTTAGGAAAATGCAAATCTAATAAAAAAATCTGCGAACCAAACGCCCCCTAATTGTCTTTTTTAGTTTTATATTAAATTAGTTGGTGTAGAAAGAAAACCAACAAATTCTGGTGAATCTGATAGCAACTGCAGCAGCATCTTTATCTTTTTTATGAAGAGAAATAAGCATGTAAAAAGCTCCTAGTGTTTGTACCTTCTCATCGTACAACTGCAGTAACAACACTCACTTTTCTAACATAGACAATTTATTCATGAACAATTTCCTGATTTCTTATACATTATACCTTACAATTTCAACCAATAAATGATTTCTTTTTTTCAATCCAAAATTAATGTTGTCATATACCTATAAAAAAAGTTAATTAAAGCAGTCAAATTATTAATTAAAACAGTCAAATACCAATATGACAGTAATTCAGATTTTTATACGGAGAAAATATATATCTTATGTTATTACTATTATTTAATTAATGATCGTTTTATCTTTTTTATACGTATTTTTCTTAAATTTTCAAACAACTGATGACAGGAGTAAAAAATATTAAGAAGAGGGATAAAATAAAATTGGTAGTGAAATAAGAGTGTAGAAAAAGAAATGATTATGGTCATGGAAAGTTGTGAGAGGAGAGTACCACTTTTTGGTGCATGGAGTACAAGCAGTGATGCAGGAGTGGTGTAGCACTGCAGCAGGCCTGCTCAAATCTCAACAGAAGAAAGTGTCTCTGTCTCCTTTCCTCTTCTTTTCCTCTGTATGATACAGTCAAATAGTCAATAGCCACATGCCTCCACATCCAGTTTCCCAAATATGAAAGAAAACATAAAACTTTAGTTGGGTTTAGTTTATGAAAGAAAAGTAAAATTTTTATTGAAAATGAAAACTTGTTTAGTTAACAAAAATTTCATAAATTTTCATTTCACTTTTTAAAATACCACTTTTCATATTCACTCTATTACTTACTCTATATTTTTTATATTACTCTCTCTCTCTTACTTTTCTATTACCCAACCTGTTTTTCTTATTTTATAATCACTCGTCTTATTTTTCTTAAAACAAAAACTTCATCATCTAAACAAGTTTTCACTTTTCATAGAAACTCTTGTTTTTTTCTAAAAACTATAACTTGAAAACTGAAATTGAAAACCAACTAATTTTCGTGAACTAAATGCAACTTTTTTTTTTTTTTTTTTACTTTTTTACTTTTCCTTAAATAAAAAATAAAATTTTGAAAGTGAGATATCTCTTTACTGTCGGTTAGTTATTAAAAGCCAGTAATTTGGGGGTCTTTTTCTCCATTTTCCTATACAAACACCCCAACCATCAAATCAAATATCAAATATATAAATTACCACACCACAATAAAAACCATTTCAGTAAAAACGTATTCACTATTGACTACCCCACATTTACGCCTTCCCTCTTCTTAAAATACACTCTCTAGTTCTTCTTTGATAAAAATAAAAAAAAATATATTATGAAACGATCATAAATATATAATGTCTTAGATATCTATTACGATATATAAACAAAAGCCAAAACTTAGATAGAAAAATAAGAAATAGTCATGGGCCGAGCTTGCAAGTCTAACGGCCATCAACATACTCAAAAAAAACATATCCCATCCTAATCACACTTTGGGTCCTTTCGCCTCATCAAGCGAGGTCGATATGCACTCAAGTAACCAATATTTGTGAAATTGTATATTTTTATCGATTATAGGAACATATATCAATAAAACCCAATTTCTTATTTTATTAAGTTTTTCCAAGATTTCATAAACCTAAAATAAACCCAATTTATGTTATAGATTTTGTTGTGAAATTTGATAATAAAATTTTTATTTTTATTTTTCTATTATAATTAATTTATTTAAAGTCTATTTAATTATATTATTACTATTTTTAGTGATTATTTCTTTAATTTCATTAAATTTATTTATTTCTAATTTTTATATTTTTGTAACATTATAAAATTCTAATATATGTTCTGAATATTTACGGTTAGATAATATCCGATTATTTATTCACAATTATATATAATATAATATGAACGGAAAAAAATACCACGAATGTTGCAATCCATATTTTAAAGTTTATTTAATTCATAAATTTTTAACATATATTCTGAGTTTTAGTAAAAAATATTGCAACACATTTTAATTTTTAGTTTTTCAAATAAAAAATTTCAATCCATTTAGATTGAAAAAACTAAAAAAACTAAAATTATTCATATTATTTGTTCTAAAAAACTAAAAAGAGACTCATAGTTTTTTTCGTTTGGAAAAAATAAAAATTGAAATGATTTGTAATATTTTTTCATATATAATCGTGAATAAATAATCAAAAATTATCTAAGCGTAAATAAATATTAAGAATATATATTAAAAAATTATAAGGTTATGAATAAAAATTGTAACTAAATAAATAAATTAAAATTAAAAATATTTACTAAAGATAGTAATACTATAATTAAATAAACTTTATATAAATAAATAATAAGTGAAATTAAAATCTAAAATTTTATTTTAAATTTTACAAAAAAATATGAAACATAAAATAAGTTTATTTTGTTGTTTATGAAAACTATTTTTGATAACTGAAAAGTTGTTGACTTACTAAACAGGCTGCCAGTCACCAATTATATTATTGGTAAAAAAATAGAAAGTTGTTACTATAAAATATAAAAATATATAAAAATAAATTTTATTAGTGATAAAAAATAAATTATGATGCTGCTACAAAAATGGTCAAACATGAGAGAAAGATGAGTGCAATTTTATCTTCGAAATGGAATCAGCTGAGCGACTGGAGATTGTCTGTAAAACAGAATTTGCTAACCGACGCCTGCATGTTGCAAATGTCGTCTTATTTTCATGGGTTAATATTGAAAAAACTCTATTAACTTTTCTCATATTCACGATCAAGACCCTAAATTTTATTTTCGATTTCTTAAGTCTCTAACCTATTTTTGTATTATTCAAAATTATATATTTTTGATCGGCTATCGGATGAGTAAGTAAACCACAACCAATAAAACAAAAAGTTTATGGACTTAATCGTTAAAGATTTTTGTTGTGTAAAAGAAAAAACTAAATATTATATGCCAACTATTTTTAAGCCGTTAGATTAAGATCGAATGGGGGACTTCTATTTGCACCTCAAAAGTGCTAAATACACCCATTGTTCACACCTAATTAATATAAATTAAATAATTATATATTTAGTTGTTATAATTTATTTATTTACTTATAGATTTTAAATACACTTTCTATAATTTTAAAATAATAACTCATTAGGGGTGTGTAAGAAAACCGAAACCAATTTAAAAACCAAATCGAAAAACCGAAACCATAATAAAAATCGTTGGTTTGATTTATCTTTTAAAAGAATCGAAATTTTTTGTTTGGCTTTATCATATAATTATAATTTTGAATTTATATTTTTTAGTCTCCAGAGTCATATTTTTACATCGAAAAGTAGATAAAAACCTGACATCGACATATTAAAAATGTCATATATTCACGTGTTGAAACTAAAAAATTTGGGTGCGTTTAGTTCCCGAAAATTTTTAAATTTTCCATCTCACTTTTCAACAAAAATGAAAACTTGTTTACTTAACAACAATTTCATAAATTTTCATTTCACTTTATAAAATACCACTTTTCATATTCTCTCTCTTACTTTTTTACTACATACCCTATTTTTTTATAATACTCTCTTTCTCTCTCTTACTTTTCCATCACCTATACTATTTTTTTTATTTTATAATCACCAATCTTATTTTTCTTAAAACTAAAACTTCATCATCTAAACAAGTTTTCACTTTTCATAGAAACCCTTGTTTTTTTTCTAAAAACTATAACTTGAAAACTGGAATTGAAAATGACTAGTTTTCGTTAACTAAACACAACCTTAACTTTTTGAAATTTTCTTGTACATATGGGTTTTGACACCGACATATTAAAAATGACATAATCATCCAATGATGGACCGGTGCAAATACACCAACTTCGTACCATTGTAATCTCTTATATAATTTGTCATACTGTGTAACGCCATAAAACTTTTCATATTCTGTCTTGTGCATTTTTAGTAATTGTACTAATTCTAATCATAATTCAATGCGAAACTAAAAAATCTAATATAAAAAGATTTTATATTTCCTAACAATAAATATCATGATTGAGACATTAGATATATAATAATAATAATAAGACAAAATTACATAAATGGTTCCTGTGGTTTATATGACATTACGGTTTTGGTCCCTGAAAGCATTTTATTATATCACAAGAAATGTTGTAACATTTTGGTCACTGAAACTAACGGCGGTTAACTTGAGCCGTTTGTTTCAGCGGCATTTTTGTCCTTTTGAATTTCAGGGACCATTTATGTACATATCATACTTTCAGGGACCAAAATGTTACAATATTTTTATAATTTAATTTAATTTTCATAGTTTTCATATATATATATATATATATATATATATATATATATATATATATATATATATATATATATATATATATATATATATATATATTTGGGTTCAAATGAGTACCACTAGTTTTGCGGAGTACCGGAGGTACCTCGCTTAAAATTATTTTTTTTGAAATTTTTTTCATAATCATGTTTAAATTAATAATATAAGACTACTTGCAAAAAATCACACATAAACACACACTAGAACTATGTGAAACGTGCAAGTTCACATGAACTGCACTGTTGTGAACGTATGTTCACAGCTAAGCATGTTCACATGAATTTTTCCACGTTCACATGACTTTTAAGAGGCTACGAAGTGTGAATGCGTGTATTTCTTTTACAAATATGCTTATATTATTTGTATCTAAATGAATATGAAAAAAATTTAAAAAAAAAAACTTTTTTTCGAAGCATGTTCACATCTTAAACCCGTGTGTTCACAGGTACTCACGGTACTCTGCATTTTTTAGGTACTCACACGAACCATATTCTATATATATATATATATATATATATATATATATATATATATATATATATATATATATATATATATATATATATATATATATATATATATATATATATATATATATATATATATATATATATAGTATTTCTTTTTCTTTTTATAAATTTATTATCTAAATATAACATTTTATTTTTTTATTTCTTTTGTTTTAATTATTAATTTTTATTTGTATGTTTATTGTTACTATTAAGGTTAGCTTTTTTTTATGTATTAGTATAATTATTTATTTAAGATTATATATGATATACATTGTTTATTTTTTTTCAATTATTTATTGAGAATCCAAATCTTTCTCTATTCTTTTTTTCATTTAAGAAAATTAAAAACTAGTTGTAGTGTTTTTTCGTTTGGAAAATCTAAAATCGAAATGATTTATTTCTTTTCTCCATTCATGGGGAAGGAACAAAAATGGTCACGTAAAGTGTATGTTTATTGTTGTACTTTACGTGACCACTTTTAAAAATTTGCTCATTCCCCATAAAAATGTAATGATTGCTTAAAAAAAATATTTTAAAGTGTGACAAGACATCCCACCAAACATTCATGGGGAAGGAGCAAAAATGGTCACGTAAAGTATAACACCTTGCCTTTTATTTGCATTTTTATTTTTAAGTATTTTGAACAATTTGCGTAAAATGATGTAATTTCGAGATTTGGTATAAATAGGGGCTGAGAGCTCATTTTCTCATTTTTTTTTTTGCAAGCCAAATTCCTTTCCAGAGCTTCTCTCTCTAGAACCCGAAACTTCTCTCTAGCTTTTCTCCCAAACCGACCGGCCAAATCTCGAGTTCTGTACGTCATCGGAAAGGTCTCGAAGTGTACTACTCGAATCTACCATTGCATGTGAGATTTCATACGGTTTTGAGGTAAGAATCGTCCTTTTCGTTTTCTGCACTTTCGGTTTTGAAGCTACAATTTCGAGTTTATCATTTTAGGCGATTTAAAAGCTGATTTCATATGAGTTTTAGCTAAAATATGGTAGATTATGTATAATATAACTAAACCGAGGCTTATTACTTAGCTTATTTGTGGATTTGAGGCTTGAAAATGCATGTTTAAAGCTGTAGTTTATGAACAAACTCGAGTATGTATAGAACAGACTCGAAATGCCAAGAACAAACTCGAATAGAGCTAGATTCGAGAATGAGGTTCGAATCTAACTTCGAATTTGACCCCTGGTTCGAATCTAGCTTCGAGTCTGATGCTCAGATTCGAATCTAACCCCTAAATTTCGAATCTAATTGATAAAATTTACGAACAACGCATAAATTAGCAAAATAAATAGCAAAATGTTTAGCTAGAAGTTATGGCTTATAGATGTTGGAATATTGAGCTAGCAATATTAATTTAGCACATGTTCTGTAATATTAAACTTCAGATATTATACATAAGCTGTTTAGCCCAGCTGCGAGTCAAAGCCAGTGCCAGTCTATATTGAGCCTAGATAAGCAAGTGCAAGCATTATAAAGCAATTTAAAGCGTAAATAAGCCCGAGCAAGTATTCAGAGCGTTTCAAAGCATTTTCAGTACTGTGAGTAACAGTTATTCTTGTTTACATGTTTTATATGAAATTGAGACATAAATTGCTTCTATGTGACTTCTTTTGAATTCAATAGACTTTTGTGAGTGAAGGCGAACACTGTGGTACAGGTGATGCCCAGCTTAGCCGGATCTTACATTTGATCTATTAATATGCATATTTATCTGCTATCTGTTTATTGTTCTGCATACTATACAGCAAGCCTTGTTTTAGCGTTTCTTTGTGCATCTCATAAGCATTATATTAGCGAGCAAGCAATTCTGATGTTCACCACTATCCCTTGATCATTATGCGGGTAGCTAGCCCCGCATCACAGATTGATCATCTGTCAGCGGTAGACCCATAGTGGTGGCATCTCCGTTCTGCGTGAAATGTCTCAATTGTGCAGCGTTCTTTCTGGGTATTAAGCAAGCAAGCAAGCAAGCAAGCATAACAGCCTTTATAGGCATTTTCGCCTCATATTTTACATGCATTCTTGAATATCTGTTTACTCACTAAGCATTAGCTTACAGTTGCTACTCACAATTTTTACAGGAAAAGGTAAAGAACAAGCTGGACCTTCTGCTTAGGTCTATTTTCTGATCAACCCAGAGGACTTAGCTAACTTTCAGCTTGTGGTATAGCTTTATGGTGCCTTGGGTTTTGGGTAGCTGCTTTTATTTATGTTATGATGTTTTTAGCAACTTAGTACTGTAACCTTGTAGCACGAGTAGTGCAAGACTTATTGTAATATTTTATTTAGCTTTATGCATTTATTCTTATTTCCTGGGATTAGCAAGCGTGTTTTGAAGCAAGGATGTGACAGGATGGTATCAGAGCATTAGTTTGAGGGATTCAAGTGTTAGCAATAACACTTGGACTCAAACTTTTAAGCAAAGATATTAGCTTCGAATGTCTAGGCTTTAACTTGACCTGAGATAGGCTTTGACTTTGCTTTAGGAATTGGGAAGTGGGGTAGAATAGGAGTTATGCCTATTCTTATGAAACTATTATTTATATAATTTCAGAACATGTCTGGATCTGGTGAAGGAGCTGGAAGTGGACTCACTCCTGAACAGATCATGCAAATTATGCAAACAATGTTTAATGAGAACAACGAGCGTCAAGCTAAGTTCTTACAAGACCAGTTTCGTGCTCGTGATGAAGCCGAAACTAAGCGTAGAGAAGAACGTAGGAAAAAGCAACAAGATGATACTGGACGCCACAACGACGACACCGACGAGGAGGAAGCCCCTGTAGTCCCTCCTAAGGGCTGCAACTTCCGTTACTTTAAAGCTTGTGGAGCTCAACCCTTCAAGGATGCTGCAAACTCGATCGAAGCGCTTGAGTGGATTACTGGCATCGAGCGGATTTTTCTCATTAGTGACTGCGCTGAGGAATCAAAGGTCAGCTTTGCTACTACATTGTTCGAGGGTGGCGCTGTTATGTGGTGGAGGTCTCCGGAAAACATGCACGGAGCCAACTGGATTAAGTCCCTATCTTGGGATGAGTTTAAAGTTATCTTCTTTCGTCAGTACTGCCCAGCTGATGAAAAGAAGCGTTTGGAAGAGAAACTGATGTCTCTTACTTAGGGAACCAAATCGGTGACTGAGTATGAGATAGAATTTACCCGATTAAGCTTGCTGTCTGACTATCAAGTCGCTACTGAAGAGCGAAAGATCGACCGTTTTCTGATGGGTCTGCATCCTGAATATCAGAAGTTCTTGAAGCACCGGGGATATACCAACTATGCTGACTGTGTTGAAGCTGCTCGAATTCTCGAGCAGGATTTTATTCGAGCTGGAGGAGTTCCTACTTCCTCTATTAACCCGACATGTCCATCACCGCCCAAGAAATCGCGCACCGGAAGCTATTCTGGATCTTCATCCAGATATTCTCAGCCACAGCAGTCTCAGTACCGACAGTTCAGCTCGCCTCCGGCACAGCAAACTCGATCATATGCGGTACATTCTGAGCCGAGGCAGTGTCGCCGCTGCCAGAAGTCACACATTGGGCGTTGTAACCCCAATGATGTGAGGTGCTAAGTGTGCAATGAAATAGGACATAGCAGTGAAGAATGTCCTAACAAAGTTAAAGTTTGCAACAACTGTTTACGCCCTGGACATAATGAGCATGCATGTACGCATCCGTTCAGCATGATTTACCCGAGTGCAGAGCATCATCCGCGATTGCAGCAACAGCAATACCGACCTCAGCAACAACATCAACATCAACAGCAAAGACAAAATCAACCGGCCCGGCATAGCACATCGCGAGGAGGTTCTAGTCGCCGTAACGAGCCAGCTCGGAGTCAGAATCGCGCATTCCAAATCACGGCTGAGCAAGCAAAGGAAATACCAGATGTGGTATCTGGTATGTTCCTCGTTAACTCCGTACCTGCTAGAGTTATTTTTGATTCAGGAGCCAACCGTTCCTTCATATCAAATTCATTTGCATCTAAACTTGGAATTGCACCGTCTACTCTACCTGTTATCTTTGATATTGAAACGGCTAGTAATGTAAGTGTGTCTACCGATAAAATTTACCGTGACTGCATCATTTTGCTCGACAACTGCACATTCCAACTGGACCTTATCCCGATGGACTTTCATGAATTCGACGTCATCGTGGGTATGGATTGGCTTGATCATCATGACACCAGCATTGTCTGCAAGAAGAAGTTGATAAAGCTCACTGCTCCGGATGGCCGCAATATTTGCATCTACGGTGACAGAAAGACAGGTGAAATATGCTTAATTTCTGTAGTCAAAGCTAGGAAACATATAGCTAAGGGTTGTGTGTCATACTTAGCATATGCGATAGATGCTAAGTCCGAAAAGAAAGCATTAGCCGAGGTTCCGATAGCCTCCGAGTTTCCCGATGTCTTTCCCGAGGACATCTCTGGACTCCCGCCAGACCGTCAGGTGGAGTTCAGAATTGATTTAGTGCCCGGCGCGGCACCGATTGCTCGAGCCCCTTATAGACTTGCACCCGCAGAGATGCAAGAAATGATGAAGCAATTGCAAGAATTGCTAGATAAGGGACTCATACGACCGAGTTCATCTCCCTGGGGAGCTCCTGTTTTATTCGTTAAGAAGAAAGATGGGACTCTCCGGATGTACAACGATCTAAAAGCCGAGTATTGGTGGCCCGGTATGAAAAGAGACGTAGGCCAATATGTCGATAATTGTGTTACATGCCGATTGGTCAAAGCGGAGCATCAGCAGCCTTATGGCAGTCTACAGCCTGATGGCCAGAGTGAGCGCACGATCCTTACGCTCGAAGACATGCTGCGAGCATGTGTCCTTGAGTTTAGCGGTAGTTGGGACGACCACTTGCCGTTAGCAGAGTTTTCTTATAACAATAGTTACCACTCATCCATCAAAGCCGCACCTTTCTAAGCCTTATACGGACGCAAATGCCGAACTCCTACGTGTTGGCATGAAGCCGGTGAAGCACCAATCGCCGGTCCCGAGCTACTTCAGCAGACAAATGAAAATATCCGAATCATTCGCCAACGCTTAGAAACCGCTCAATCTCGACAGAAATCGTATCATGACCGACGTCATAAACCATTGGAATTTCAGAAAGACGACTATGTTGTATTAAAAGTCTCGCCGATGAAAGGTGTGTTCAGATTCGGCAAGCGTGGCAAGTTAGCACCACGATTCGTTGGTCCTTTCAAGATCACCGAGCGTGTTGGAACTCAATCTTATCTGTTGGACTTGCCAAGCGAACTGTCCAACATACACCCCGTGTTTCACGTTTCGCAGCTTAGGAAGTGCAAAGAAGATGACAGAGAAAAGTGGGCCGATCATCTAACTTACAAGATTAACGAGAAACTGCAATGTGACGAGCCTGAAATTATTCTAGAAACAAAGATGAAGAAGCTGAGAAATAGAGAAGTAGCAATGGTGTTGGTGCAGCGGAGGACTTCTCACGGAATTTCTCAGACCTGGGAATCTGAGGAAGACATGAGAGTTCGATATCCGCATCTGTTTGAGCCTTAGGTACTTCGAGGACGAAGTGCAAGCGTGGTGGGCTCATACTATAACACCTTGCCTTTTATTTGCATTTTTATTTTTAAGTATTTTGAACAATTTGCGTAAAATGATGTAATTTCGAGATTTGGTATAAATAGGGGCTGAGAGCTCATTTTCTCTTTTTTTTTTTTGCAAGCCAAATTCCTTTCCAGAGCTTCTCTCTCTAGAACCTGAAACTTCTCTCTAGCTTTTCTCCCAAACCGACCGGCCAAATCTCGAGTTCTATACGTCATCGGAAAGGTCTCGAAGTGTACTACTCGAATCTACCATTGCATGTGAGATTTCATACGGTTTTGAGGTAAGAATCGTCCTTTTCGTTTTCTGCACTTTCGGTTTTGAAGCTACAATTTCGAGTTTATCATTTTAGGCGATTTAAAAGCTGATTTCATATGAGTTTTAGCTAAAATATGGTAGATTATGTATAATATAACTAAACCGAGGCTTATTACTTAGCTTATTTGTGGATTTGAGGCTTGAAAATGCATGTTTAAAGCTGTAGTTTATGAACAAACTCGAGTATGTATAGAACAGACTCGAAATGCCAAGAACAAACTCGAATAGAGCTAGATTCGAGAATGAGGTTCGAATCTAACCCCTGGTTCGAATCTATCTTCGAATTTGACCCCTGGTTCGAATCTAGCTTCGAGTCTGATGCTCAGATTCGAATCTAACCCCTAAATTTCGAATCTAATTGATAAAATTTACGAACAACGCATAAATTAGAAAAATAAATAGCAAAATATTTAGCTAGAAGTTATGGCTTATAGATGTTGGAATATTGAGCTAGCAATATTAATTTAGCACATGTTCTGTAATATTAAACTTCAGATATTATACATAAGCTGTTTAGCCCAGCTGCGAGTCAAAGCCAGTGCCAGTCTATATTGAGCCTAGATAAGCAAGTGCAAGCATTATAAAGCAATTTAAAGCGTAAATAAGCCGAGCAATTATTTCCGAGCATTTCAAAGCATTTTCAGTACCGTGAGTAACAGTTATTCTTGTTTACATGTTTTATATGAAATTGAGACATAAATTGCTTCTATATGATTTCTTTGGAATTCAATAGACTTTTGTGAGTGAAGGCGAACACTGTGGTACAGGTGATGCCCAGCTTAGCCGGATCTTACATTTGATCTATTAATATGCATATTTATCTGCTATCTGTTTATTGTTCTGCATACTATACAGCAAACTTTGTGTTAGCGTTTCTTTGTGCATCTCATAAGCATTATATTTAGCGAGCAAGCAATTCTGATGTTCACCACTATCCCTTGAGCATTATGCGGGTAGCTAGCCCCGCATCACAGATTGATCATCTGTCAGCGGTAAACCCCTAGTGGTGGCATCTCCTTTCTGCGTGAAATGTCTCAATTGTGCAGCATTCTTTCTGGGTATTAAGCAAACAAGCAAGCAAGCAAGCAAGCATAACAGCCTTTATAGGCACTTTCGCCTCATATTTTACATGCATTCATGAATATCTGTTTACTCACTAAGCTTTAGCTTACAGTTGCTACTTACAATTTTTACAGGAAAAGGTAAAGAACAAGTTGGACCTTCTGCTTAGGTCTTTTATCTGATCAACCCAGAAGACTTAGCTCACTTTCAGCTTGTGGTATAGCTTTATGATGCCTTGGGTTCTGGGTAGCTGCTTTTATTTAAATTGTGATGTTTTAGCAACTTAGTACTGTAACCTTGTAGCACGTGTAGTGCATGACTTATTGTAATATTTTATTTAGCTTTATGCATTTGTTATTATTCCTGGGATAAGCAAGCATGTTTTAAAGCAAGGATGTGACAATATGTAATAGTTAAAACATAAAACAAATCGAAAAAGACAATCATATTGAATTCTGTCGTCGATTATTACATATGATTGAAAACGAAAGGGAAACAAAAAGGTTAGAGTCATAGGAGGGGGAGGTTGGTTGCAAGTCGATGATTGATGATTGTCATTAGTAGGGGAAGGTCACGAAGAGACACTAGATTTGACTTAATCTTCTTAATATGACGTTTATTTTAAATTCAAATTTTAATAAAAATTTTAATTAACACACAAAGACAACCTAATTTTAATTTTGTCAACCACATGACAACTTCATACACGCTCCAACCGTGAAACTTGCTATCCATTTTGTCGAGACAACTCTTCTTCAAGTTGAGCTAGCGCACTTGTAGTTTTTCAAGCATTACTAAAGTCTAGACATAATTCTCGAGATGATGGGTATCAAATCTTGCATTGTCATCTGCATCCAGCCTGACATAAACCTATCAATTCGATTTTTTCAAACATTAAGATTTAAAGTTTAATTCAAGTATGTTTATAAAAAAAACTTTTATTATCTTTTAACATCTTTATAATAGAATAATATGTGTTCAAATATGAAATTCGAATGATAAAGTGCTATAAAAACAAATTAATAGTCATGTGATAATTTATAATAATTAGAAAAGATTTAGTTAAACAATTTGTATTGAAATATGATCATTAATTATAATAAATTGGAATAAATATATTCATCAAACAAATCGTAAGTACCAATTAACAAATTTATATATATGAACAAATTATTTCTTTAATTCTTTAAATTTTTTAGCTGATCAATTTATCCTTCCCTATATGTATGTATGTATGTATGTACATGCTTAAGTTACCGTGAGAAGTTACAATTATCTGGAGAAGTGTGAGAAGAACTATAATTTACTAATTTTGTATATTGATTAACTAATTTTGTACATTGATTCATTTATTTTAGAAATTGTGATTCATTATTTAAAAATATAAAAACTATTTAATCAATGTAAAAAAGTAATGAATTGTTGATTTATTTAATCCGAAATGTATGATCCATTATTTATATATTCAAAATGGTAAATCTATATGTAAAATTTTGAATCACGGTGTTTCTTACAATTCTCAAGATATATTTAGCTTCTTATTTGATCCTAAATATATATGTATGTGTGTGTGTGTGTGTGTGTGTGTATATATGTATGTATGATGTATACATGTGTGTGTGTGTATATATACATGTATGTATGTATATGTGTATGCATAATATTAATAAATTAAAATTTTTGAAATTAAACAGTTTTTGTAATATACAAAAAAAATTGATTGGTTTCGATTTTTAGGGTAAAATCCATACAAAACCATATCATGCTCAACCCTAGTGGCTCCGTGGCGTTGGTAATAATAGTGGTGGTGATGTTGATCGTGGTGTTTTGTGTTTTTAGGGCTTTCAAAATATTTAAAAGATGGTGTTTCAGTCACCCATATTTTTTTTTTTTTGAAAAGCTTTCAATACGATTAATTGATGGATGAAATGACTTATTTATTTAGAGAATGAAATTTTTCAAATTTATATGAATCCAAATCCTTTCATTATTTCAATCAAACAAGGGAATTAATCAGACATATTTTTCGTGAAATAAATGCGGCCTTAAAATCTAAATCTATATCTTTATACATAATAAAAAATAGAAATGTTGCCTTCAAATTTAAAATTATATTAAGTAATCTTCTAATGTTACAATTAAACAAAACCGTCTAAATTTTTCGGGTTTAAAGCCAAAAACCAAACCGTTATCGAAAAACCAAAAAACCCACGGGTATAAACCGAAAAACCGATAATCCAAACCGGAAAACAAAACACCGAAACCGAACAGTTTCTCCCTTTCAAAAACCGGAAATTTCGGATTGGGTTCGGTTTCGGTGAAAAACCGAACCGAACCATCCCATGCTCACCCCTAACGAAAACCATAGTTAGAGGGTTTGTTTATAAATAAGTTACTATAATTTTATTTATTAATAGAAATTCTAGGATACACATGTCAAATCATCGTTAATTCAAGTGATAGTCTATTTAATCGGCAAGTGGTTACCGTTTTAATAGAATAGATAGTTGGTGAGCATTTTTTCTTAAAATTATCAAGGTTGTTCCACTTATCATGTGAAGCAATATTTACTTGGATTTTACCATATGATCTAGCATTTAAATAAACATGATTGGCCAATAATTTGAAATGAGACTTTTTTGGATTCTAATATTAATGTATATCACACAAACCAATTATATAAGATCCATATCTATAAAATCAATGATCACATTTGAAGTTTCATGCATAGTAGCTCGATCATGTATATATGCACATAGACAAAAGGTGGCATAGATTATTAAGATCCATATATATCTATAAAATCAAAGACCATATGATCCTAGCTTTACCCCTTAGATCAACCAATCTTTAATGTTTGTTTCCGCATATGGAGTACATAATCAAGTATGATATTTTAGTGCGTAAAAACAAAGCAATAACCCATTACATAATTATTATATGTTTAGGTGTCGTCAAGCCTAGAAAATTCTCTGCCAATTTCGCCTTCTTTTCATCTACTTAACATAACAAGAAATATAGTTTAGTACCATCTTAAATGGTATTTATGAGTACTCACCAAAATATGTGGTACCTTTTTGGAAAAATCAAATATTTGTGAACATTTTTTAATCAAAATAATATGTATGTTGACTCAACTTGTTATTTCGTGATTCAACAAAAAAACTTTAAATCAAAGACAAAATGATCATTTTGTGTTTGATTCAAAATATGTTGTTGAATCACGACATAACACTTTGATTCAACATATATTTATTTTGATTCAACATTTCTCAAAAGTATCTGATTTTTCACATTATTTTATATATATATATATATATATATATATATATATATATATATATATATAAAATATGGTTCGTGTGGGTACCTAAAATGGTCATAGCAGTGTTTTGTAACAAGATTCATAGAATTAAACAAGATTAATAAGATCCAACAAATTTATAAATATCAAAAAAATTCATAGGATTTAACAATATTTATAGGTTAATAGAGGTGTGCAGTAGCATCTATAACAAGATTCATAATATTCAAAATCATTTTATATTTGTTCACAACGTTCAAAACGAATAAAGTGTTCACAAAAGATTTTTTTGTGTGTGTACACACACACAAAAATTTAGAAATAATTTTTAATGCCAAAAAAATAAATAATATTCACGTATATTAAAAAAAATGCTAGATCATATTTAGCCACTAAAATTTAATTTTCCCGATTTAACCACTCAAAATTAACCTGATTTGACCACTCAAAATTAACCCGATTTGACCACTAAACTATCATATTT
This sequence comes from Centrapalus pauciflorus, assembly GCA_020465985.1. Lineage (NCBI taxonomy): Eukaryota > Viridiplantae > Streptophyta > Magnoliopsida > Asterales > Asteraceae > Centrapalus > Centrapalus pauciflorus. Next base: position 61,330 of record JAANYP010007301.1, read on the forward strand.
CGTATCGATTTATTAGTTTTATTCAATTTCGACAAAATAGAACACTAAATGAGTGGCTAAATAAGACAAATCTGAAAGTTTGATGGTCGAATTGATAGTTGACCCTTTTAATTTTTAAGAAAAATGGTATATGTGATTAAAAAACTAAAGAAAAATGATATAAAAAGTAATTATAGGGCAACTGATAGAAAAATAAGTGAGAGAAAGAGAGTTATTAATATATATATATATATATATATATATATATATATATATATATATATATATTGAGGTTCAGTTGAGAACTTTTATGCATCGGGGCACCTCGAGGCACTTTTGTGCATCGGATAATCCACCAAGGGTGCACAAAGGGCATTTAGGGAAAACTAAAGACATGATAATTAATTTATTTCTAAAAATCATTAAATGATAATTAGGAGTTACATTTTGAATTAAAATCTCATATTAACTACATTCCTCATTTTCATCTTCATCTCTCTCTCTCTCTCTCTCTCTCTATATATATATATATATATATATATATATATATATATATATATATATATATATATATATATATATATATATATATAATCGTGTTCTTCATGATTTTTCTTAGATGACGATGATTTGAAGACGAAGATTAACGATGAACAACGATTATGATGAACATGAACAAGAGAGGTAACCGATGATAATTATGAAGAACATGATGCATAGATGGATGATGAACGATGAATAATGATAATGCATAGATGGATGATGAACGATGAACAACGAAAAATGATGATGCATAAATGGATGATGAACAATGACGATGCATAGATGAATGATGAACAAGTTGAACATGATGCATAACTGAATGAAGAATATGAACGACAAACACGATGCATAAAAGAATGATGAACAAGTTGAACACGATGCATAAATGAATTTGTGTATTTTTTTTGTTAAATGCGTTTTTTTAACACAATGCATAGATAAACACGATTAACGATGAAATGCATCGATCTCCATCATCTTTTTTGAATTTGTGTAATTTTTTTAAATTTGGAAATGTATCAATTGAATTTATTTAGCATTTATTATTTGATTATTTGTTGAAATATTAAATTTAATGAGGTATGCACATTCCCCAAAATGCCCTTCTTTCTTTGTTTCTATAATGCACAAGATGCATAAAATTGTCCAACTATTTACCATTTTGCCATTAATCTAATCCATACAATTTTTTGATCTAATGGATGATATAGGTACTTTTTTACCTCGATGCATAAAAGTGCTCAATTGAACCTCCCTCTATATATATGTGTGTGTGTGTGTGTCTATATGTATGTATGTATGTGTATATATATATATATATATATATATATATATATATATATATATATATATATATATATATATATATATAAAATATGGTTCGTGTGGGTACCTAAAATGGTCATAGCAGTGTTTTGTAACAAGATTCATAGAATTAAACAAGATTAATAAGATCCAACAAATTTATAAATATCAAAAAAATTCATAGGATTTAACAATATTTATAGGTTAATAGAGGTGTGCAGTAGCATCTATAACAAGATTCATAATATTCAAAATCATTTTATATTTGTTCACAACGTTCAAAACGAATAAAGTGTTCACAAAAGATTTTTTTGTGTGTGTACACACACACAAAAATTTAGAAATAATTTTTAATGCCAAAAAAATAAATAATATTCACGTATATTAAAAAAAATGCTAGATCATATTTAGCCACTAAAATTTAATTTTCCCGATTTAACCACTCAAAATTAACCTGATTTGACCACTCAAAATTAACCCGATTTGACCACTAAACTATCATATTTCGTATCGATTTATTAGTTTTATTCAATTTCGACAAAATAGAACACTAAATGAGTGGCTAAATAAGACAAATCTGAAAGTTTGATGGTCGAATTGATAGTTGACCCTTTTAATTTTTAAGAAAAATGGTATATGTGATTAAAAAACTAAATAAAAATGATATAAAAAGTAATTATAGGGAAACGGATAGAAAAATAAGTGAGAGAAAGAGAGTTATTAATATATATATATATATATATATATATATATATATATATATATATATATATATATATATATATATATATATAGATTTGGGTTCAAATGAGTACCACTAGTTTTGCGGAGTACCGGAGGTACCTCGCTTAAAACCATTTTTTTTGAAATTTTTTTTCATAATCATGTTTAAATTAATAATATAAGACTACTTGCAAAAAATCACACCTAAACACACACTAGAACTATGTGAAACGTGCAAGTTCACATGAACTGCACTGTTGTGAACGTATGTTCACAGCTAAGCATGTTCACATGAATTTTTTCACGTTCACATGACTTTTAAGAGGCTAGAAAGTGTGAATGTGTGTAATCTTTTACGAATAGGCTTATATTATTTGTATCTAAATTAATATGAAAAAAAATTACAAAAAAAAAACTTTTTTTCGGAGCATGTTCACATCTTAAACCCGTGTGTTCACAGGTACTCACGGTACTCTGCATTTTTTAGGTACTCACACGAACCATATTCTATATATATATATGGTTGGGTTCAATGGAAAACCTATATGCATCGGAAAACCCCGGAACCACTTTATAATCATTGGATCAGGTGATGCATCACGCAGAAAGTCGATTCATCACGCGGGAACTGTGATGCATTTGTGGCGGTACATGGAGGTTTTCCAAGATTTTCCGATGCATGTTGGTTTTCCATTGAACCCCTTATATATATATAAGAGAAAGAATATAAAACATGATACTATTAAAAAAGTGAAATAAAAATTTAGGTGGAGTGTTTCGCAAAATGTTTGCTGAAGAAATGAAATCTATTAAATGAATGAAATCTGTATGATTTCATATAGTGTCACTTGTTTGGTTGTCAGGAATGAAATGAAATTCAAATTTAGTTTTTTTTTTGGTTATTATATCTGGCATAAATAGCATGACAAGTGATCAAAATACCCTTATTAATAATTTTTCATTTTTTTAGATTATAAATATATATAAAAACTATGTACTCTTTACATTTTTATACATAAAACAATTTTTTCCTTCATAAATTTTTTTCCATCATAAATTCATAAAACGAATGTTTTGAATGATAACATTAAATATTAATTTTTGCTACATATCTAAAATAATATTTGCCTTGGTTGGTTAAACCGTTAAAGTGGGCTAGGTGTCCTGTAGAAATGTTATGAGTGATGTAAAATTAGGTAAGGTGGATTAAAAGTGAAGTCAGAATATGATATGGTAGGATAATATTAAGGTGGGTGAAGGGATGTAATGTAAATATCATCTTTTAGTTAACAAATTATCTGGTTTTTCGACATTCCAATAGTTGATAATACAACCAAAATAAAAAATATACATGTAAAAAACTTATAGAACGTATAAAATAAAATAAATAAGTTAATTTAACAATAATATATATAATTTATTTAAACTATATTGAATAGTTTACACTATAATATTACATAAACATAATTGGGGTTTGTTAGTTACATGCACATTAATCACATGGACAAATATTTGGTGTTTAAACAAGAAAATGAGCTCAAAAAAGATAAAGCCCTTGATATGAAGATTTATTTTAAAGTGTTGGGGTTTCGTTGGTTACATGCACATTAAATCGTGATTCAAAGCATGACAGAATTAACACAATAAATAAACAAGTTCGTATACAGGGGCGGATGTAGTATGAAATTAGGGGTGTCACTCGACACCGATAAAATATTAAAATACTGAGTTACGTATATATCAAAAATTCGAGTGACACCTAGGATTTTTTTTGAGTGACACCTACGAAAAATTTATGAAAGTATTATCTAAATATCTAATATATATTTGTTAATTTCGTTACCCAAAGTTATTAAAATATTACTGAATTTAATCCTAAAAACTTAAAAGAAAAAACAGAAACTCAATAGAAATAAAAATGATAAGAGACAAAATTCAAGAACCAGCCCAAAAGATTAAAAAAAACGTGAAAAAAACTAGTCCAAACCTTGTTGAAGACACCTGTCCAATTGATTAAAAAAACCCTAATTGATATCATCGTTTCTTATCGGTTATAGAGGTACTTAAATATAAATCCCCTGACCGTCTTTTTGGGACTTTGATGCATCAAAGTTATTAAGGTTGACGAAGATGTATCCGAATGATTTTAATTATGATGAGAATGTTAATGTGTGCATCAACTTGAATCCTATATTGAGAGTGAAAGACGATCAAATATTTTCTAATCTGAATGGAGTCCGCAAGCTTGCTAAATTAACAGTGGAAACTAGGAAACATCTTTCATATCATTTGGTTTATCAATTGTTGAAGCTAATATGTGTTTTGTCAGTCGCAACTGCGACGGTTGAGAAATAGTATTGTATGATGTACTATTTTATTTATAAAAAGCTTTGTATTTGTTAATTTTTTGTTGGCAACCCATTTCGCTGACCCGATCCATATTAGAAAATATTTTGACGATATAAATTAAATTAACTCTAAAAAAGTGACACCGATAACAAAATATTCTGGATCCGCCCCTATTCGTATAAAAAATAAATCATAATAAGATAACTAGAGAGAAATATGTACCTTTAAAAACTTTTGGATCTTTTAATTATCAAGAAAAATCATCATAGGATGCTAGCGGTATTCACTGGTGATAACAAGATTGAGTGACGCTGAAACGAAGAACACACACTTGTATGTGTGGCTAGATTGTACTGCTCCAAAAGGGGAAGGGGGTGATTTTGCTTTTAAATAAGCAAATAGTTTATGTTGGCAGTGAACTCTTAATAATTATCTAAAATATTATGCTTTATCCTCGATTAATTTTATTAAGAATTATCTATTTAATTATCCATATAATTTTAATGGATATTTATTATATAAAATAACTAAATGTTCTCTCGTCGCTTTATGGGTTTATTACGAAAAACCCTAACATGTTTTCATGTTTTTTACGTTTTCGTCCCCCATGTTATTTTTTTCCATAAATGTCCTTAAGTTAAATTTTTTTTTGGACATTAGAACACGGTTTTTCAGTTTTTTAGAAACCCGGTTCACAAATTATAAATGGGGTCTAATGTCACAATTTCACTAAACCAAAAATAAAAAAATAACTTGAGGTTTTTTATGAAAAAAAATAACATGAAGAAACGAAAACACAAAGAACATGAAAACATATTGGTTTTTTTCATAATAAACCCTTACTTTATCATTAATTTCATAAGTAACTGTATGATCAGTTAATTTATGTCATATATATATAACAATAAAAATACACATCAAAGAAAAAGAAACAGGTTACTGGAAAGCTTCCTTTAACAATGAAAACTTAGGAGGATACTATTAAGAGGTGGAAAAATATTAAGGAAAATGACATGACAATTAATTCTAGTTGTTGGATTAAACTAACGTTAACATGTATTATGTCCCCTTTAAAATAATATGATTAATTAAGATATAATTAAATGAAATTACAAGATAACCAACCTTTGTGTCTCCTCACAGATCACTTAATACACACACGTACACATACATACATACACGTACAAGTTCAATAACTTACCTTTAAAAAACTAGGTACTTAACTGTATATAAACCAATATTATAAGAATATATATTAAAAGGATCATGTAGTATGATTTAAAAGATAAATCATATGAATGTACAAACTTTTATGGTGAATAATAGATCATTAAAATAAATGTTAATGACCATTCACAAGATTTTTAAGATTATTAAATGTGTGAATGTGTGTGAAATTGACGCATCATGTGTTTAACGTTAATTTAAATAATATTATATTAAAATTTAAAAGGTTTATAAGCGTGGTACATTCGGATGTACTCAACTTCCATAGGTTCTCTTTTGAACTTACACTCACACACATATTGAATACATATATTTTAGGGTTAATATCGAAAAAACCCCATCAATTTTCTTCATTTTCGCGATTAAGTCCTTAAAGTTTTTTTCTTATTGTTTAAGCCCCTAAACTATTTTTGTCTTATTCAAAAGTGTATATTTGATCTGTTTGACCGGTCACCAAACAAGTTATATTAATTTTTTCCCTTTATTTATGTTGTAAAAAACCCACCATCTTTTCATATTTTAGCGATTAAGTCCCTAAACATGTTTGTTTTATCAGTTGATTTTACCGGCTTATCCGGTAGCCGGTCAAAAATATATACTTTTGAATAAGACAAACATACTTTAGAGACTTAAACAATTGGAAAAAAAGTTTAGGGACTTAATTGAGAAAATGAGAAAAGTTGATTGAGTTTATTCAATATTAACCCTATATTTTATCGCTCTAAAACATTGAATACCACATTTTTAAATAATTTTGAATTTTAGTTGTTTCGTTAAGGGTTAATTGCGTCAAAAGATAACATATTGTCACTTTTGTCCTACTTGGATATCATACTACTTTTTTTCTATTTAAAATAACATACTTTTCTAATCAATTAAGTTAACATTATGGGATTGGAATGTAAAATTTGTTGACATGACAATTTTTTTGTCAAGTTAGTGGAAATTTTTAACGATGTTTAATTATTTTTTGAATTGTACAAAATAGCAATGTATTATTTAAAAGCTCTTTTAATTTACACAAAATTGTACATGTCATATAACATGAAAAAATGTCATTTCCTTAAGAGGATACTGGTTGGACAAATAAAATGACACGTCAGCAGTTTTTACATTACAATCCGATAAAGTTTTTCTTGATTAACTTGATTTAAAAAATGTGTTACCTTAAATAGAAAAAATTGGTATGTTACCCAAATAGAATAAAAATGATAATTCATTACTTTTTGACGTAATTAACCCTTTTCTTAAATATGTTTATTGTAACTCTTGAGATATATAACAAAATAATTGACTGTAAATTTTTATTTAAAGAGAACTTTTGTCTTTAAACAAGTATATTTGTTCATTTGTATTCGCTTTTAAGTATATAACAGGTAATCATAAATCAAACCATGGGTAACCGTCTTCTAATGGATAATCGTAAATCGGTAACAAAAGCAAAAAAGAAAAAACATATTTCATATTTTTACAGCTAACCGAATCACACCCATCCCTATGCACGATCAACATTAAGGAGGTGAATTGCATCACCCATAGTTAATAGACAAGTGTTAGGATTTGATTTGTGAACTTCTAATATTGATTCAACATCACCCATAATTAATAGATAAAGGATCCTTCATATATATAGTTTTTAAAAACTCTAGATTTCTTTCGAATCAAAACAATAACTTGTTAAGTGTAATGATAACAATGAGTTCGAGAAGCCACATCAGTATTGGTGGAAGTTTTTGTTTCATCATTCGATGATTGTGTTTGCAACTCAAGAAAACAAAAGGATGATTGTGTTTGCAACTCAAGAAAACAAAAGAAAAATGACAGAATTGTTTATTTTTATCGTTCGTCCTCGATCTGAGAATAATGACAACCAATATCATTGTGCACTTCTTCTCGCTCCACGAGTCCACGATGATGAGAAGTAGGGCGATGATAGAGCCGAGTCATAGGACTCGGATTAATTGTTTATCAAGGTAGAATTAATATTGGGGATTATTAGGGAAACATTAGGGTTCCTTTGTTCTATCTATGGTTTTTGTTTAAAAAGATGTCGAATTGTCGATGCATTAAAGATCTTGATTTATATATCCCGACACCATAATAAACGATAAAATTAATACGACACTTACACCGAATTTTTAAAAATGATAATTTTTAAGAACATAGCATGCGTCGATGTGCATTAAGTAGCAAAAAACAAAAGTTGATATATTCATCTATAAATGCCAAAAAAAAAAAAAAAAAAACTTGAAAATATATGTTGAAAATGTTTATTTTCGACCATAAATATATAAATATTAAAAAAAATAAATCAATAGAGTTTCCATATTGAGGTGGGTAATTTATGAGGAAATTCTATAGCCTCTTGTTTAGGCAAATGTTTTAGCTTTATGGGACCGGGATGACTGTCGTGACTCGTGTGTGTTACCGGTTAATTTCTTTTAAGATAAATTACATAAACTACCATCCACTTTCATCAATTTACAAAACCGGTCCTCATTTATGAATAATGATATGCAGTAACTCTTGTTTGGGCAGTTTCGGAAATCGTGTGAATACTTTGTGTTCAAACTTAATTACTTTGCCTCACTTTTAGTTGGGAAACCGGAAACAAATACCAAGCGTATATAATAACTAGACTTTTATTGTCCTATTTTTAATTTATCAATTAATTTTTTAAAAATGAGGTAACGGTAAATTTAGAACATGAAAAAGAAAACAGAAAATGATTAAAAAAATGTAATAGTATATTTAAATTAAGTACCAAATAAACCTTTACTAATTTCTAATGTACTAATTTTCTCAGGGTGAAGGGAGTAGGGCGGATTGGTGGAATGACATCAACGTGGTTGACCAAATTTGCAAAGGTACTGCCGGGGAACACTGTCCTCCCCTTTAGTGATACCGGATTTTGTTGTCGAAACCAAGGTCGTTCTATTAATTTTTGGGACCCCGGACGAAAATGTATAAAAGGACCTAACACATACACACACACAGATATATATATATATATATAGGGGTAGGTTCAATAGAGAACCTCTATGCATCAAAGAACTTTAGAGAACCACAATGCATCGCTAGAAATCGTAATGCATCACGTAGAAATCGATGCATCACGCGAGAATTTGATGCATCACATGGAAACAATGATGCATCACAGAGGAATTGTGATGCATTTGTGGTGGTGCATGGAGGTTCTTCGATGCATGCAGGTTCTCCATTGAACGTTTCTCTATATATATACATACACAGTTACACACACAGATATACAAGCGCGCACACACACACACGTGTGTGTACAAACATAATTTTGTTTTCTTTTCGCCCATAAGTCAAAAAATCAACTGTAATTTATTTACGTTGAATACTTATGAAATAATAGACCATATAAAATTTTGGGCCCTGGGCGGTCGCTCCTAGGGCCGCGGCCCTGGTCAACACAAGCACATGCTTTGTTGAGTTTGGTGACCAGGCTCACACTTATATACTTTTGTATATGTATTTTTGAGTATTACAGAAACTCTAATAGAGAACATTATTATTTTAGACGGAAAAACCATCAAAAAGTCAATGAAATTCCTTTTTCCGATTGATATTCCGACTGAACAAAAGCGTATGAAATCTTTGGGTTGGAAACATCATTTTACGACAGAATTCCAATGTCTTCTCCCTAGAGATGACAATGAGGCGAGGCTGATTGAGAATCTCATTTTTCATCTCTGTCACATAATGTTTTTTAGAGTTATGAAAAATTAATTTTTTATATACATTGAGAACTAATTTTTTTTTATAATAAAACGAAAATAAAAAATTTACGTAGAAGACTTATAAAACATATAATTAATAATTACGTATATAACAATTTACATTATTATATAAAATGAAATCGGGGTTGGGGATACTCTCATCCCCATCCTCATCCATGGTAAACTCAAATTGGGGGATTCCTGGGTCAAGTCGGGGCAAAGTTTAAGACTCCCTTCAAGGACGAGGTTTTCTTTCTTTATTTTTATTTTTTTTGTCAAGCCTACTTCTCCCTTATCGTTATTTGGTTGAACTCCATCTGAAATCAATCAGTATTATGGAGTTTACTGCAATTACCTCTTTTTTTTTTGTTGAAAATCAATTAATAAATTATTGGTATTTTCCAACCGAATACCAACGACTTGTTTTCTCACCGCTAAAACCTAAGTTTCTAGAAGTAAAAGATGATCATTTTCATGGTTTATATGGTATAGAAAGATGTAAGAGATAAAGTGAGAATAACTGATATCGTACGGATGTAAACACCTAGTGAAATGATGGTACAAATTTGTGACCACTATCATCATTCTTATAATATAAAAAATGATATAAAAATCATTAGATGAATCTTTTTGGACTTTAAATGTTACGGAAACAATGTAATAGATGTAGCTATTTAATGTTTAATAGATTGAACTCTTGTGACTTAAATGAATATCATATCGATGATGAGTTTGTACAAACGACGTGAGAGTATAAAGTCTTTAGTTATGAAATAAGTAAATACTTGTCCAATGACCATTGGACCTACATGCACAATTGGCTGCTTAATTTTTAACTATTCTTATTCATTTTAATAATTTTTTTATTAGTAACATTAGACGCTTAAATAAATTTCATTAAATAATTCAAGTAATTTTCTTAAGGATGGTGATTTGTATACAATTAAATTTTTCTATACACGAAAATCTCATTATAAAATGTTCATCCTATCCTTAAAAGTACCTTTCGAGTACTTTCATAATAAAAAGTTAGTAAGAACAATATAGTCGTTTTAAGTGTAATTGTTGTGTATGACAAAATGTTAATCTTTACTTAACCAGTTTACCATATGTCTTTTTTTTTTTCATTGGGGCTATGCATCAGCCGCTTATTAATTAATTTAGTTATTTTGTCAAATAAGAATATTTTCTATGATTAATTGGTTAAATATTTTCTTTGAAAGAAAAGTACGCATACATCATATGACGATTGATCGAAGTTTGCAAGTGACAAACAACAACCGATAAAGTTTATAAATGCCGATTGTCGAATAAGTTGGGCAGGAAACAAATAACCGATACCCGATACCGATCTTACATAATCGAGCAACCAACAAAAGATATCTAAATTATCATGAGAACAAGAACTAATTAGCAGCAACGAAGTAATTAAAAACTTAATTACGGCGCCTATCGATCTATTGTTATATATTTATGTACCTAGATGAATTTCATTGGATTTTTTTTTTAATTTTCCAAGTAGTAATACTAAAAAATATTAATTTATGCTTCTTTAGATAAGTTTCCAATTAATGTGCCTACACTTAGAATAGGCTACATATTTATTAAAGTGCTGTCATTATGGAATTTTTCGATGATTAAATTTAGGCATTTAAATAAATTTAATAATGATCAAGTGATTTTCTTAACAATAATAAAAATTTATTTGTACGTCTTAGATAATTTCCAATGGGCCTATACATAGCATCGTTCCATATTAATTTTGCTTTTTGTTTTTTCTTTGTTGATTATTAAATCTTATATAACTAAATTTAGTTACTAAGATAAATTTAGTTATAGGCATTACCACGAAACATAATTTGATAGTTGAAATTTGAAATTCAAATTATTCTCTTTACAATTAATATATACGCCGTTTATATATTACTTGTTTTATGTTAGTCTTTACGTCTATTTATGTCTAAATTTATGAACGTGCATTTAATTAATTCTATGATTTCTCTTATTTTGATTATCAATGTTTGTATTATTGATCATAGACATCATTAGGGTAAGCGTGGTATTGGTACCATGTCGAACCAGTTTCGTATCGACAATCAAAGAAAACTAAAACTGAATCTCGTACTGAATACATAAATCGGTATATGTATGCTACTGGTATTGCTAAAAAAATTGATAAATTATATCATCTCTAGTACTCATACCGTACACAACAAAAATCCGAAATCAAAGAATACCGAAACTGGATACCGTATCAAGTACATAAATTGGTATTGCTCTGGTACCGGTACCGGTTCGGGAAATTTTGTACATTTACTCATCCCTAGACTTCATAGTCATAGATGTTAAAAACCTAAAAGAGTTTGAGCGTGTTTGACGCAGAGTTTTCTTTAGAAGCTTAATCCGTAAACTTTCTTTTAGTTGATAATAACTTGAATTTTTTATTCGAAAATAAAAACTCTTAAAAATTGTTTTTCAAGAAGCTTGAACTTTTGACCGAAAATAAATTAACTTTTACCTTACTAATAATAGTAAATTACAAATTTTAATTAATATTAATGTCATATTACATCATTTATTATTAAAAGCTTCAGCTAGAACTATAAACTAATTATACAAAACATAATCATAGAAAACTAAAACTAAAAGCTTTAGCTTTTAAAGCTTCCGGCAGTTAAGTAAAAAATATCTTAAAAATATGGTAAAATATTTTATGATAGGGTAAAAAATGCAAGTAGTAAAAAGAAAAAGGAGCATAAATGAAAGTAAAGAAGTTTTATATTAAAGGAAGTCATACATACAACGGTTGCATTGCATGATGTGGAAGCGGACCCCTCATTTATATCTTCTCATCTGTCTTCATTCATTGCTCTCTCCCCTTTAAATCTCCCTCCATCTCTCTTTCTTCTTCTCCACCCATTCCTCTTTCAATTCGCCATTCTTTCTTTCTCTGCAATTTCTTCTAAAAATGCCGCAAATCTTGCCAGATTTTTCCTCTTCCGTCAAGCTCAAATATGTCAAGCTTGGATATCAGTACCTTGTTAACCACATACTCACCTTTTTACTCATTCCGATTATCGCCGTTATTGCTCTTGAACTACTCCGGTTAGGCCCCGATGAGATTATCACCACCGTTAAATCTCTCCGTCTTGATCTTGTTCAAATACTATGCTCCGTCTTTATGATTCTCTTCATTTCAACCGTCTACTTCATGTCCAAACCTCGATCGGTTTACCTTGTTGATTACGCGTGTTACAAGGCTCCGATTACTTGTCGTGTTCCGTTCTCGACGTTCATGGAACACTCAAGATTGATCCTTAAGGATAACCCGAAGAGTGTTGATTTCCAGATGAGGATTCTAGAGCGGTCTGGGTTAGGTGAGGAGACAAGTTTGCCTCCGGCTATTCATTACATCCCGCCGACTCCAAACATGGAGGCGGCTAGAGGTGAAGCCGAACTCGTAATCTTTCAAGCTATAGATTCTCTGTTTGCGAAAACCGGTTTGAAACCGAAAGATATAGATATTCTTATAGTTAACTGTAGCTTGTTTTCGCCGACGCCATCTTTGTCGGCGATGGTGGTGAATAAGTATAAGTTGAGGAGTAATATTAAAAGCTATAATTTATCGGGTATGGGGTGTAGTGCTGGATTGATCTCCATTGATTTAGCTCGAGATTTGCTTCAAGTTCTTCCGAATTCGAATGCTGTTGTGATTAGTACTGAGATTATTACTCCGAATTACTATCAAGGAAACGAACGAGCTATGCTTCTTCCGAATTGCCTTTTCCGGATGGGCGCGGCTGCAATTTTGTTGTCAAATAAACGACGAGAAAGGAGCCGAGCCAAGTATAAGCTCGTCCATGTCGTACGAACACATAAAGGTTCAGACGACAGGGCGTATAAATGCGTCTACGAACAAGAAGATCCACAAGGGCTCGTTGGAATCAATTTGTCGAAAGATCTTATGGTGATTGCCGCTGAAGCTTTGAAATCGAACATCACTACAATCGGTCCGTTAGTTCTTCCGGCATCCGAACAGCTTCTCTTTCTTTTCACTCTCATCGGCCGGAAAATCTTCAATCCCAAATGGAAACCCTACATTCCGGACTTCAAACTTGCATTTGAGCACTTTTGCATACACGCCGGTGGTCGGGCGGTGATCGACGAGCTACAGAAGAACCTCCAGTTGTCGGCAGAACACGTAGAAGCTTCGAGAATGACGTTGCATCGGTTCGGTAACACGTCATCGTCGTCGTTATGGTACGAGCTAAGCTACATCGAATCGAAAGGGAGGATGAAGAAAGGTGACAGAATTTGGCAAATAGCATTCGGAAGCGGTTTCAAGTGTAACAGCGCCGTGTGGAAGTGTAACCGGACGATCAAAACTCCGACCGGCGGTCCGTGGGAAGATTGCATTGATCGTTACCCGGTTCACATCCCGGAGGTCGTGAAGCTGTGAGTCTACACAGTATTAAGAAAACAATAATAAAACACATTTCAAAATTACTGTTTTCTTCTTCTTTCTTTTTTTAATTAATTTACTCTTTTTTTCCCCCTTTTTAGGGTAATATTCTATTTTTCATTTTTTTTCTTTTCTTTTTAAATATCTCTGCAGAATTAAAAATTCTGGAATTGTAAAACAAGATTTTAAGTACGTGATGTATAATAATGTAAACGTCTATATGTGTTGTGTATCATAATACTTTTTGTGGGTTTGGATTTATTTTTTTTAACACGATATAATTTTAAAAAAAAAACTTAATTTACAGAGATACGTTGTCGGTCGAAATTAATTAACATAAAATTCTTTTAAGTACAAATTCAAGTTCTATCTTTGCAGAGTTTAATTACTTAGAATTACTTGTTTCTAAAAGAATATTAAAATATATAATAAATATATTGAATTAGAATTATAAGTATTTTTATATTTAATTAGCACCAAAAATCTAATTAATGTTTCCACTTTGCTATTATTGTTAATCAGTTTTTTCTAACGATTTATAAATAGGTTAAGTTGAGATTAATTGAGATAAATGACTTATTGGACATTATAATTAATTATTTATAACAGCTAAAAGATTTCATTAAATTTTATTTGCTAAACCTAAGCCTTCAAAGTAGCGGGCTATAAGCTATTCATTATCTTCGTTATTATTTTCGATCACATAAAAAAACATATTTTTCTATTTATTTTAATTAATCATATATATTAAAATGTAATGGACTAATGCATGGTCCCATAATTATAATATATACTTTTCCTTAAATAATTTGATGCATTATGACATTTTACCAATATATATATTATACTTCATTAATTATAATACTTATAACGTAAAACCCTAATTACGCACACTAGGTTTGTTTATTTCTTGTTTCCCATTTCAAACTACACTACAAATATATTTTCAGTTGTATGTCTCTTTCGAAAATTAGTAACGATAAAAACGACACTAGAAAAGAGACATCACAAAACATGTGACGAGTTGTGATCTCCAAATAACAGAATGCGGATGGTGTTTAATTTCATAACATAAATTAAGCATTGCATACCACAAAATATCAAGGATTAATTAGACAATTATGGCATACATGTTAACACACGAGACAAGATCAAGCGAAAAGTAATAGCATATATCGATGGATGTGACGCCAATGTTTTCTTTTATCAAACACAAAGGTCGTTTACCCTTTATAGATGACGTTTTACACGTACTTATCCACGGTCATATATTGAAATGGGGATTTACGATTCATCCTCGTATGTTGATCGGATCGATCGTCAACCCCCAGTTTTCACTTTATTAATTATCATCACACACAAGATTGACTAAGGTACGTACCAATTTTTTAAAATTAAAAAAAAAACAGATTAGAGTTGTCTTGTTACTATATTTATCTAGGAAACGTAGTCAGTTGATTACGATAGGGAGGAAAGTATTAAAGTCAAATAAAGACGAAAGTATTGAATGGTTGAAGCATTAAAAATGATGTTAGAGAAGTGTCTCTCTCGACTTAGCTGTTGGGTGAGAGTGTGGAGGTAAGTAGGTTTGAGTAATTAATACTAATAATTATGGAGTAGTTAGTGTTGAGAACCGATAGATTTACTCTCTCACTCACTCAATCAAGTACTACCATCCCCACATCACCAATATCAGCTGTGTGTGTGTGTGTGTATATATATATATATATATATATATATATATATATATATATATATATATATATATATATATATATATATATATAGAGGGAGGTTCAATGGAAAACCAACATGCACCGGAAAACTTGTGAAAACCGCACTGCACCACCACAAATGCATCAAATTCCCCGCGTAATGCATCAAAATGCCGCGTGATGCATCAAAATCCCGCGTGATGCATCACCTTATTTACGATCATGCCACCTTGTTTTTCATGAAATGCACCAAATCGGACGGTATGCGTAGATTTCCATAGTTTTCAGGTGCATAGTGGTTTTCCATTGAACCCACCCCTATATATATATATATATCAATGGAGTTACCATGTTAAATGAACATGTTTATTACGATAAAATGTTATGTTTGATGCAAAGGTACAATATACAATCTTTAAATGTGCATTATTATTGACTAGTTCACATCTTTTACATGTTTATTATGATAATATATTCTATTTCATGCAAAATAGCAATATCATATGTTCAAATGCGTAATATATATGAACATGTGCATATTGCACAGTTACATGAAACTCAACATTTTAAAATTTTATCGTAATAAACATGTAAATAATGTGAACTAGTCAATAATAATGCATATTTAAACATGCGTATATTGTAATTTTACATGAAATTTAACATTATATATCGTAATAAACGTGTTATTTAATATGATACTCCGATACCTCAATCTAATATGATACTGTATGAAACTCAACCTTACACACACACACACACACACACACATATATATATATATATATATATATATATATATATATATATATATATATATATATATATATATATATATATATATATATATATATATATATATATATATATATAGATTTGGGTTCAAATGAGTACTACTACTTTTGCGGAGTACCGGAGGTACCTCGCTTAAAATCATTCTTTTTGAAAATTTTTTTCATAATCATGTTTAAATAAATAATATAAGACAACTTGCAAAAAATCACACCTAAACACTAAACACACACTAGAACTATGTGAAACGTGTGTGTTCACATGAACTGCACTGTTGTGAACGTGTGTTCACAACTAAGCAAGTTCACATGAATTTTTTCACGTTCACATGACTTTTAAGATGATAGAAAGTGTAAATGTATATAATTTTTTACGAATAACCTTATATTATTTGTATCTAAATGAATATGAAAAAATTCAAAAAAAAAAAAATTTTCGGAGCAAGTTCACATCTGAAATCCGTGTGTTCACAGGTACTCACGATACTCTGCATTTTTTAGGTACCTCACACGAACCATATTCTATATATATATATATATATATATATATATATATATATATATATATATATATATATATATATATATATATATATATATATATATATAGATATAGATAGATAGATAGATAGATAGAGAGAGAGAGAGGTTCAATTGAGAACTTTTGTGCATCGAGGTACAAAAGTACCTATATCATCCATTAGATCAAATAATTGTATGGATTAGATTAAATGGCAAAAGGGTAAATAATTGGACAATTTTATGCATCTTGTGCATTATAAAAAAAACATGGAAGGGCATTTTGGGTATTGTGCATACCTCATTAAATTTAATATTTTAACAAGTAACTAAATAACAAATGTTAAAATAAATTCAATTGATCACTTCCAAATTTAACAAAAGTCACACAAATTTCAAATAGAATGATGGAGATATTGATGCATTTTATATTAATCGTTCAATTCGTGATGCATATCGATTTTATCTATACAAAATCTATACAATTCGTGATGCATCACTGTTAATCATCATCTTCATATTCATCGTTTATCATCATCGTTCATCATCTTCGTATTCATTGTTTATCATCATCGCTCATCTATGCATAGTGTTCATCATGGTGCATCGTGGTTAATCATCACCATCATTGTTCCAATGGATGCCACAACGTGTTCATCATCATCTTTTTCGTTCTTCGTGTTCATCGTGTTTCATCGTATTGTTCATCATCGGTTGCATCTCTTGTTCATCATGTTTATCATCATCGCGGTGGCGGCGGCGGTGGTTGGCGGGGTTTCTCGATGCATACAGTGGAAAGAGAGAGAGGGAAAAAGAGAGATACGGTGGAAAGGTGATTACAACAAAGGTGGTGGTGGTGGTGGTGTTGTGAAGACCTACCCTTACGGGGCAGTCCTCAGAGTCTAGGTCCCACATCATGCAACACGATATCAATCATAACTAATTTAAGTTGCGGAATTTCAGATTACAAGTACAAACATTAGGATAAGTTTAATACAATTTTAGTTCAGATTACAATTTTCAAATTAAACTTATAAAGGACACAAGACTATTCTAATTCATGTCATCATACATTCAAATCGAATCTACCCAGACCACCACAATTATCTTCTGCCGATCAGTACCGAAGGGTTTGTTGAGTAGGGGTCTATAGAATACTTCAATCTTGATCTTGTAAGACCTAAGAACTAGGTCCGGCAGGTGACTTTCCTTTATCTTTTCCTGTAAAAAGGTCAAATAGCAACTGTAAG
Organism: Centrapalus pauciflorus; assembly: GCA_020465985.1. Lineage (NCBI taxonomy): Eukaryota > Viridiplantae > Streptophyta > Magnoliopsida > Asterales > Asteraceae > Centrapalus > Centrapalus pauciflorus. The sequence continues at coordinate 79,438 of JAANYP010007301.1, forward strand.
CATGGCTTAGTGAGAATATAGATTTTCAGATTACATGCATTAATCAAGCGGATCATGGGTCAAAGCGTGATATGTCTGGACTGCCGCTACAGCCACTCATGATTGAGACATAGAAATTCATAGAATTGGATGATGTTCAGCCCACGCCCACGCTTTTAGTGGAAGCTATCCACTTATGCTGGGCTAGCTACCAGCGGTCTTCATGGGGGAACATCGGAGTGTCTATACCATGTTCAATAAAACTGGTGAAGTAGCATGGTCTAGAACAATAGACCGACAAGGCTAATCATACTAAGCTGAATCAATATGTCAAAGATGCGAGTAATAATGAAAGCATAAGTCATCAAGGTCATGATAGCAATAAACTCATAGCAATATCTGAAATGACTTATAAGTACAATGTCATGCGAAATGATAAGTCAAATAGCTATCATGATCCACAGGGCATCACTGAACCATGGTGTGCACAGGTCACAATCCAGCTGAGTATGTATGAATGTCAAATAATCTATCATCAACAATATGTCTCAAACGGAAGTCTAGCATGCAAAACTGAATATCTATAACTCACTATTTCTGTAGTCTTTAGCAAGCAGATTTAAAATCCACCACTTGAGTTATCTCAGGATTTATCTTTAATCTTTCCGGACTCTGGCTTTGCACTTTTCAATCTTTAAATCTTTAATTCTTTAACTCTTTGTTCATATTTATCTAAACCTGTCCAGAATTTATCATATCATATCATTATAAATCTTTGGAATTTCATTGATTTGATTCTGATAACTCATAATCTTTTCAAATGTATTTTATGCCCAAATCTTGTATATAAACATATCATATTTCGTTTAATATTGCATGTATTGGTACTAAATTATATATTTCATTAAGCCATAAAAGCATATCCAAAAGTTAGTTTATTAGCCTTAATTTCGGATCTTAATAATAAGATCCGAATTCGCACCATCAGGGACTGACTCGGCGAGTCGGTTAAGACGACTCGGCGAGTGGGGGTCCGAAATTCGGATCTTCGGCCGAATTCGTATGCATCCGAAAAGTCTATGGATCCGAGATTATCCATCCGAACTCGGGTCAAAACGGATTTGGATCACGTCCGAACTCGAGTCAAACCGACTTCGGATTATATCCGAACTCGGATCTAAATCGAACTTCGGATCCAACACTTATAAAATTTTTAAGAGAAATTCATGGTGTTCTTGGCGACTCGCCGAGTCACCATATCGACTCGCCGAGTCGACTTGCAGATTTGCAGGTCGACCCATACGGGTTTTACCAAAAATTCACCAAACTTAAATTTTAATCACATGCAATTGAATCTAAGACTGTATTATCATTTTTGGGACGTTTTTACACTCTTTTACCCATATTTAACACATTAAATCATCCAGATTTGTCCAAAATATTGAATTTTCCTCAAGAACATAAAAGTTTATAAAAACTCAGATTTTTGATTATTTTGGATGATTTAAGCTACGATTTCTGTTTCTAAATCATTTATGGGTTTCATTACATGATTTCTAACCAATATTTTAAACACGCAACATAATTTTTTTACAGATTATAAATCCGAATTTTATACATTTAAATTCTTAAAAATACAAACTAAAGCCTAGAAATTAGTGTTATTACCTTAATCTCTTCTGATTCTTGATATTATTCAGTTAATTTCACGAATTCTTCTTCTAATCTTGATGTTCCAGCAGATTTTTTTAGAGTGAGATTGAGAGAATTTGAATGTTGAGAGATGATGAAAATGAGGAAATAAAGACTTAGAGTCTTTTTATTTCAAGACTTTCAAATATTGACACAATTGGTCCCTCCACATCTGATTTTTATTTAAATACAGATTTATCTTCATTTTATCATCAATAATTTAATTTATCTTAATTAAATATTTTCATTACTTAATTAAAATTACAATACAAATAATGTAATAAAGTTACATTATTAAATCAAAACAGAAATTAAAGTCAAGTCAAAAGCTAGGTTGTTACAGATGTTGTTGTGGTGGATACGGTGGGGAGAGAGAAATAAAGAAAGAGAGAGATATGAGGAGGTGATTACTTTTTTTGAATATTTATTCCTTATTTATTTCTAATTTACCTATTATAATTAATTCTATATATTTAATTTTACACATTCAATATTCCAGAAATACCCTTAGTGCACCCTTGTTTGATTCTTTGGTGCACAAAAGTTCCTAAAGGTGCCTCGGTGCATAAAAGTTCTCAATTGAACCTCTCTCTCTCTCTCTATATATATATATATATATATATATATATATATATATATATATATATATATATATATATATATATATATATATATATATATATATATATATATATATATATATATATATAAAAGATTTTGTGCATAATTATCCCCTCATATAATGAAACACTATTGCATCAACCATGCACAATAGCAATAAAGGATGAACACGAATGATGAAAAATGAAAGGTGCACAAGAAGATGAATACGATTGATGAATGAAGATGCATCAGTGTGCATTAACGATGATGAATGAAGTGTATTAACGAAGACGAACGAAGATGCACCGCACGATGAACGAAGATGCACCGGCATCATCTTTTTTGAATTTGTATAATTTTTATTATTTTTGGAAGTGTACTTATTAAATTTATTGAGCTTTTATCATTTAATAATTTGAAGAAATATTTAATTAATAAAAAATTAAAATTGATAAGCTAGATTTATATTTTTTTTCCCAAACTAGCTTCCATGTCATGCATCAGATATGTTACATCACGAGATGCATCAGATGTGTTGCATCACATGATGCATTATGAGATGGACTTGATCCAATAGTTATAACATGGTTTTTCGGTTCCCCGATACACAAAAGTTTTTTTATAAAAACTTAGCATCTAAAAATGATTATTTGTTTTGAAATTAAGCATTGATATCATCTTTCTAATTCACAATCAGGGGCGAATTTAGTATAATAAATGGGGTGTCACTTGACACCGATAAATTTTCAAAATATTGAGGTACGTATGCATGAAAAACTCGAGTGACACCTAGGATTTTTTTTTGAGTGACACCTACAAATGCAACAATTGTAGAACTTTAAGACTTCAATAGATGAAAACTCGAATGCAACAATCGTAAAACTTTAAGACTTACGATACTTATTGGTTTTAAGTTTTTATGGTATTGAACTATATACTTTTTTAAGTAGAAAAATCTTGTTATTTGTGAATTTTGTATTGACAACCCGTTTTGGTGACCCGATCCATCTTAAAGAATATTTCGAAAATCTAAGTATTTAACATACTTTTAAAAAGTGACACCGATAACAAAAATTTTTGGATCCGCCCCTGTTCACAATAATACACTTTAAAAAGAGTTTACTACAATATTAACCGGGTTAAAAAATCCTAGGCTAATTGTTTGGTAACCAATTAAATATATACATTTCAATAAAACAAAAGTTGTTTAGAAAAGAAAACATAAAAAACATGAATTTGAAAATGTTTTTCGGAAACCCTTGTTTTCGACGAAAGTTTTCACCGAAAACAAGTCAACTAAACGGGTCCTAATATCCAAAGAGCTTATATATGACGCATTCAAGATCAATGGGGTACCAAGTTAGACTGGGGTACCATTCACAGCCAATCATTTTTGCATTAAAATGATTATTTAATACCAAAAATTCTGGTCAAATTAATACCATATTGTTTTAATGAAAAGGGTATTATTGGGATGAAAAAATTTTAATTAGAATCAAAAAGATTCTCAATCCCATTTATTTCTCAACAATCTGTTTGCAGCTCTCCTCATTCCATTAATCCCTCTGCATTTCTTCTCATCTTTAACCCATTCGTCCGCTCTAAACCCTACTGTCGTCTTCCTCGCATTTCCGTTCGAAGATCATTTGGTGTTATACATCGATTAAATGTAAGTTTCATATGCTTTGGTTTGATTAACCGATTTCAAGTTCATCATAATCGATTTCCTGCAAATCAAATATTGAAAAACCCATAAGGAATTCCTTTTGTTTTATACCCATTGTGGTTTATAATGTCGTATCATTAAATGTGTTAGGTTTTGCACATGTGCATTGTGATAGATTATGCACATGTGCAATGTGATAGGTTCTGCACTTGTTCAGTGGTTGCTATTTTTTTATGCCTTAATATGCAATTATGTTTTTTTTATCTGCAACTTTATATGCTTATTACGCTATTCACATGTTAAAAATTTAGGTTTTTGCGTATTCCAAAATAAGTATGTGTATTCAAAAATTTTCAATTCAATAGTTTTTGCACATGTGCAATATGCCCCTTTTGCACATGTGCAAAACATATTAGTCTGATTTTGTATGAAAATTGTAACAGTAATCCCTCACTGCACATGTTCAAGCATTTGAAACCCTTACTGCACATGTTCAATGGATTATGAAAAATGGTTGTATGTAAATTGTAGCATCATCCCCCTTAATTAATACACATGTTCAATTAAGATGTGTTGAGTGTGTAATCAATTATATGATTGTTTACTAATTGCAATTCCATATTTATTGTTTTATACTTCACATGTGTTCTATGCTTAATTCTCTTTCTTATTGAACATGTTTTATCATATTAATATTTATGTTGTGGCATTCTTATCCGTCTAGATGGTGCAAACAAGACCCAAAAACAAGTTTGTTTTTCATAACACACCGGATGAAGCCATATCGTTATCCGGAGACGACGATATTGTTAAATCATTCCTATCCCCTTACTGCACATAAAAATTTGACAAGTTCTGATTTTGTATGAAAATTGTAACATTAATCCCTCACTGCACATGTTCAAGCATTTGAAACCCTTACTGCACATGTTCAATGGATTATGAAAAATGGTTGTATGTAAATTGTAGCATCATCCCCCTTAATACACATGTCCAATTAAGATGTGTTGAGTGTGTAATCAATTATATGATCGTTTACTAATTGCAATTCCATATTTATTGTTTTATACTTCACATGTGTTCTATGCTTAATTCTCTTTCTTATTGAACATGTTTTATCATATTAATATTTATGTTGTGGCATTCTTATCCGTCTAGATGGTGCAAACAAGACCAAAAAACAAGTTTGTTTTTCATAACACACCGGATGAAGCCATATCGTTATCCGGAGACGACGATATTGTTAAATCATTCCTATCCCCTTACTGCACATAAAAATTTGACAAGTTCTGATTTTGTATGAAAATTGTAACAGTAATCCAAACAATACTGTTTGAATCCAACAATACACATGTTAATTGTGTTTTAATACATAGATGAACACTAACTGCACATGTTCAAAGTCCTTATTGCATATGTTATTCAAAGTATTGAAAAATTCTATTTACCCAACATGTTCACAGCCTATCTCAAGATTTATATAATTGCACATGTTTAATACAATACTTAGCAAAACATTACACACGTTCAATATGTTATACGACTGTAATGTCAATTAAAATGTTTACCTAATTCAATTTCTGCACATAAACATTTTCAAATTTTCAGCAATACACATGTTGATTGTGTTTTAATTCATAGATGAACACTAACTACACATGTTCAAAATCCTGATTGCACATGTTATTCAAAGTATTGAACAATGCTATTTGGTGCATATGTTCACAGCCTATCTCAAGATTTATATACTTGCACATGTTTAATACAACACTTAGCAAAACATTACACACGTTCAATATGTTATACGACTGTAATGCCAATTAAAATGTTTACCTAATTCAAGTTCTACACATATGTATTTTCAAAATTTCAGTAATACACATGTTAATTGTGTTTTAATCCATAAATGAACACTAACTGCACATGTTCAAAACCCTCAAACAAGGTTTTAAATGCAATTCCCTTTCTGTTGAACTTGTTAAGTAGAAATATTAGCATTTTTCCAATACTGAATACATATATTTGCACTCAAATCGAGCAAAAAATGTTATAAAAGTTCTGCACGTTATAATGCACATGTTCATTATCGTAATTGAACATGTTCAATAAGTCACAAAACAATTGAACGTGTTCAATAAGTCTGAACACATTATCGATTCATAAATACTGAACGATCATGTTGAAAATCCCTTAAGAAACCAAAAACTCATTGAACAGATTGAAAAAAATTAAAAAAAAAACTGTTGTTGCACAAGTCTGGTTGAACATGTTCACAAGGAAGCATTGGCGGATCCAATTGAGCATTGCAATGTTGTTCTCCATCCATCGATTTCAAATTGTTTGGATTTAAGCAGCAAAAAAAAAAGCTCCGATGAGGAATGACAGTTCCAGAAGATGCGATCAGGGAGGGAGGAGGAAAGAACGGTTTTTTTTTATGAAGATGGCAATCAGAGGTGTTTAGCGTATCATATCCCTAAATTTAAGGGATTTACCAAATCAATAATTATCATCTCTAAATTAGAATAAATTAAAATTGACTATACTACCCTTTTGTTATTGTAACCAAACATTACCGGACTCCGGTTCCCCAGTCTAACATGGTACCCCATGGATCTCGACCCTTATGTGCACATCTTTATATAAAAACTAAGGCAGTTATAAGTTTTCTAGTACATATAGGAAGAGGTTTCGTTGAAAACATAGGTCCGTTTGGTTTGAAGGATTTAAACAATTCATTTAAAATTCAAATTTGGAAAGCATATGATGATAAACATTAATTATTCCTTCCGTTATAAAATAAATGTCCACAAACAAAGAACACATAGTTTTAGTAAAGTATGATTACAACTTCTAACCAACAATATGACACTTTTTAAAATTTAATTTTTTAGACCACATAATTAAGGGTATAGTAGGAATCATAAAAGTATACCTATCTATTTATGAATGTTGACGTTTATTTTGAGACGAACTAAAAATGAAATGTTGACAGTTAATTTGAGATGGAGGAATTACATTTCTATTATTCTCGTGTTCGTTTTACACTAACCACTAAAATTGAGAGAGATATTGAATACAGGAAGTCGGCCCTAAAAGCTTTAGGTCTGTATGGTAAAAGTAAAATTTGAAGAATGATAACCAGGGGTGGACATTTCGACCTATTCAAACAAACAATTTGTTTAATACGTCGGTTTATATATTTTCATTTACCTTGTCATTAAAATATTATTTATAGTGGGCTGACGATCAAAAGTCATACATTTTTACATAATTTTCAATTTTTTTTCTAAGAACAATTTGTATAATACAACATTTTATAAATTTTCATTTTTTAAAAATAGTTTTGTTCTAGATAAAAATTTTACTATGGGTCAATTTAATCGTCCCGCCCGTTGGGTCAAAATTGTCACTCCTGATAACAAGTCTTTTAATAAATAATAAAATACATATTTAAAGATTGACAAGAAAAATTAAAGGAAGAAAAATAAAAATCCCATTCTATTTTCATGTTTTTTAATTATATTTATTTGTATAAGAAAATTAAAAAAATAAAATTTACATTAAATTGAATTTCATTCATTATCATCAAAAAATAAAAATCCCATTCTTTTTCTAGATTGTAGACACCCGTGCTACCCTTAGTTAAATGGTAGATATATGAATAATATTTTAATGACAAGGTTAACATAGAATTTTATGTTGTCCTTTTTACTATAGTTTTTCTTCGCAACTAGATTTTAGATTGTTAGTTTACTTGCTATAAATTTGAAACTCCTATTCAAAAGAGGAAATCAGTTGAACCCTGAATTTTGTGATAGCTTTGTGCAACCTATTGAGTTAGCTTTTTCACGATTCTTGTAACTTTTTCTATCATTCATTTACTCAATTAAAGGATTTTAGTTATAATTTTAGTAATAGATCTGAAAGTTCAATATTTAAAAGTGCTCCTAAAGATCAACTGCAATTTTTTAATTGGATAAACTGAATTCAAAATAATTACATCTATCATGGGTATTTTAGCTCAACATGCCACATAAAACATATTCAAGTCAGCATGTTAGAGTTTCCACGTATGCAAAAATTGCCTTTGAGCAACCTATTGGTCTCCAATTAGTATAAGATGTTGTTTATTTACTTATTAATGGAATCTTTAAGAGGCTCATTCATGGTTAAATGACCTCTTAATGGTTCCATTAAGAGTTAAACAAACATCACCTAAGTTGGGCAGAGGTCTAGTTGCTTCGTGTTTAATGATCTCCTCCTTGAAGATTTGTTTGCTAATGAAGATGTAAGTGAATCTACTTTAGTTGACATTTTACAATGTAAATTTAGCAAATGAATTAAACGATACATAATCAAGATTAGACCCACTTTGACAAAAAAATCAATAGCAAAAGAAAAATGTCATAAATGGTCTTCATCGTATGAACTTTGATGATGCAATCTTAACTTATCGTAGTTCCCACAAGACTATGTCTAACTCAGATTCCACAACGTCCGCCTCATCAAAGTGCTATTGCATCTTCAATAAGAAGTCGTCAACTGTGAACTCAGATAACAAAAGAACCAAATAGTAACGGAACTTAATTACCATATATACTGATGTCGATGGTATACAAATTAGTTCGTATCAGATTTCAAACCAACAAAACCAAGTACCAAATGTTTTTCATCCGTTTTGTTCTAAAAACATAGCCATTTCACAAGTTACGTGGTATATTCAATAGGATTTACATGATTATATACACGTACTCTTAGAACATATGGTAAATTACATTAAATATGTCCTATATTCTATTTCACAGAACAATCTTGTATCAATTTATGTACTAGGTTTATCATGTCCTATGATATCATAAATGCACCTTAATTAAGAGGTACAAGACACATATATTAAACAAACCTAGAGTTTTAGATTGGTAAGTTAAAATGGTCCGATTTCATTGAAAAGGGATTCTGTAAATGACTCAATTGTCCTTTTCCATATTGAATCTGGACCATTCACCATGAATGTACACATTACTTTACAATTATTTCTAAGGTTCGATGTTAAAATTCATAGATTCGAAACAGTTGTAAATGAACGTCGAACAAGAAGCATAGTACCATATTGTTTATATTTTTTGTCATTTATATTTAATTCTTTATTTGTTTATAAGTATGCTGGAAAACTCCTTGGATTTAATTGCATCTTTTGCTTCAAAGACTTTTTTTCTCGGGTCCCTTAAAAAATTGGAATGGCCTTTATGGGGGAGTAATCTCGGTAATCTTATGGACGATCATATATAATAGGGTTCTACATGCTTCTGAAGGTGATATTGAGAAGATTTTGACGGAATACCTTTTTCCTAATGTGAAGCGTTTATCGAGCTTTGGCTCGGAAATAAAAAAACAAACTTGAAATAGTTAGTTGCGTTGGGCCTTATGCCCTTTTGATTCCCTCTTTTAACATTTTGGTTGACAATTGTCTCCTCCTTGAAGACGTTTTTTAGTTTTTGTTGTTGGTGCAATAAAATTCGCCTTTTGAAAAAAAGTCTCACGTATGTCATTAAAAATTACACAAAAGGATTTAGAGAAATAAACAAATTATAATCTAACTATCAAAAAAGGAAGTATTTGTTAAAGAAATTATTAAAAAAAAAATAGAATAGAGTCGAAGAAACTGAATCATATTGGTTCCATCGTAACCATAAATTATATAACTTTTGTAGGTAATGTAAAAATAGTACATAGTTTATTCGTATTTTTATATAGGAGTTTAGTTAGATCGATCAATGTTAAGGTCGTGTCGTTTTAAAATGTGATTTGTTAAAAATCTAGTGTATTCCTCCATATAATATTTATTGTTAATTGATGAATATAATTGGGGTTTGTGACTTCGTGTTTCGTTGCACATATAAGGCAAGTAACTTTTGATTTACCAATGGGGTTTAACCCATTTGGTAAGAGAGATGTTATGTAAGTGGGAGGTCACGGGTAAAAGGAGTAATTTAGGAGGCAAGTTGAAATTTAGGTGTATAAAGTAAGTCTTGGGGTAAAAGGAGTAATTTAGGAGTAGGAGTAGGATACTTTGTCGTTAAAAAAAAAGTAACATTTGATTTTATACTTTATAAACATAATTGTATTTCTAAAAACAATAGTTTATTTTAATTTATTTAATGTTTTAAATACACAAAAAAATACATTTAAATATGCAATCTATACTATATATAATAAGAAAACCACTTGGAGTTTCTAGACCATTGGATGAAAAAAAATCAATGGTCCAGATTAATGACAACTCATAATTATTTATGAAATGTCTCTTATACCCTTAATTAAAATCAATAGTTATACATATGTCATTTCTTAAATTCATATTCCAAATTTACCACCTTAACTTAATTACATTAAATTTTGATTTTAACTTTTTCATTAATGAATTAATATTAAATTAATATTTACCTAAAATAAATATGTGTCATTATTATCCTTAATGATCATATTTAAATTCAAATGTAAAAATTTGGATTTAAATGTAGAAGTGTAGTAAATAAAGTTAAAATTTTTTGTTAATTATTTCGCTAAAAAGATTTAAAATTTAATTGATAAAATTTCAGTTGTGAATATGATAAAAATTTGATTGTTGATTTTCAGATATTTCATTTTTATATTTTATCATTTTCAAAATATATACACATTCACATAATTGAAGTTTTTGTTTATTGTATTGATATTTCATATTTGAAGTTAATAAAAATTCAAAGAAACATTTTTTGCAAACACATATTATCTGTTTCTAATAATACAATATAATAATATTTTTTATTTAATATCAAACAACTAAATATTTTTTTATCTTTAATTTAACTAGCTTTCAAATTTTTTTATTTTAATTATATATAAATTTTATAATAACTTATTAAAATATAAAAAAAATATGTATTTTCTAAATCAACCCATGTAATACATGGGTTGATTAACCTATATATTATAATAAAACAAAACAATTCATGTCATATGTCACTTCTACAATACAAGAAAATTTTATTTTTCCACCACTTTTTCCAAATTTAACAACTTAACTTAATTGCATTAAATTTTGACTTTATTTTTTTCATTAATTAATTAGTAATAATATAGATTTTGTAACATTTAAAATTAATGTCTACCTAAAATAAATATCTATCATTATTATCCATAATAATCATAATTAGATCCAAATGTAAAAATTTGAATTAGTTGTGGAAATTATTATTATTATTATGTATAATAAAGGATAACATCAAATGTCACGTGTCACCTCTACGTTCACCAAAAAGATAATTACAACTTATAAAAAATAAAAGATAAATACAATTTAATATTTTTAAAAAAGATAAATATACTCTATTTTTTAATCTGTAAATAAAAAAAAAATAAACACAATTATTATTTTTGTATGTTTTTATTTTTACTCATATACATTTTATATAAATAAATTTAATTAAAATATCCACGTAATACGTGGGTTATAAACTAGTTATTATATTAAACTGTTCTAACTATGTTTAAAAAAGGAAATAACATTAACAATATAAATATTTTTCTAAAATATATTGAAATGAATTTTTTTTAAAATATCTTAGTTAAATATATTTTTCATAATAATAAAGAATATTTATATCAATTAACAAACCTTTTGATTTTCTATTAATTTTGGTTATTTAGCTTTGTCAATTACACTAATTAGATTAGTTGTGTAAATAAGTTTAAATATATATATTTATACATTAACTATCAACAAATGTGATAAATATAATACTATAATTGAAAAATAAAATATACATTTATTTATTTAAGATATGTTCTCATGCTTAAAATTATACATCATTAATGATATTTTTAATTTTAAAATAAATATTATCTGTTTCAATCTGATATTAAACATTTTAAACTTCAAAATATCTTTTTATAATATATTAAAATGTAGTATTAATAGAGAATGCTTATCTTGATCAACCAAACAATTGATTTTCAACATATTTTCTTATTTGGCTTTATAAATTATAGAAACTAGTTAATTGACATAAATGAATTAAAAATATTTATACGTTAAATACATATAATAATTTTAATATTACAATTAAGAAATAAAACTATTGTCTTTAAATTTAAAATGCATATATTATGATTTGATTTTTAATTTATGAAGAGATTTATTTTTCAAACATATTTTATTTTGAATATTTATTTGTTATCATTACAATATTAATAACTAGTTTATGAACCCATGCGTTACGTGAATAAATTTTAATAAATAAATTGTTAGATAAAATGTATGTAAACTTAAAATTAAAACATATAAATGTCAATTATTATAAAAAATATAACAAAAGTATAGTTATTTGTCATATATTTTTTAATATTCATGAACAGTATGACAATAGTAATATTGTATTTATGTTTTTTGGTAAAATGTGGTAATGCCATGTGGCAATTTGTGTTCTCCTTTATTATATATATAGATAGATTTTAATTTTTTACTAAACTTTTTTTTTTATCTTGATTATCAGTTTGATCTAATTAGAATATAATGATATTTTTCACAAAATGTCAAAATCTTATATTTATATATTAAATTCTATATTTTTTAAAAAATGATTTTTCATTCTAATGAAAATTTTTATTGAATATCAAATACGCTTTCATTTCTAAACTTTTATATTATTATTATTCTATAAAAATTTAAACAAAAATTCGTAGTTTTGTACAATTTTAGTTTTAAAATAATTTATTTTCTTCTAAACTTAATTATGCTTCATAATATTGGGTTTAAGTTATATATATATATATATATATATATATATATATATATAATCAGGTTCATCAGTGTACTTATAAGATTCCAGCGTACCCTAATGTGAATGATCATTCACATATATTTTTTTTAATAGACATGTATAAGACAACATTACAAGACTTTTTTTCAAAAGAAACAATATCATAAACCTTGTGAATGATAAAAAAAAGATCATGTGAATGGTCATTCACACCATTCACATGGTGTGAAATGACCATCACCATTCACATGGTGTGAAATGACCATTCACATGGATGACCATTCACATAAATATGCATTGAGCATTCACATAATTTTTAAGGACATAGAAAGTGTGAATGTATGTGAAATTCATATATCATGCGTATAACATTAAATTAAACATGGTTATGAGAAAAAAAATTTAATTTTTTTAAAGGTTGGTACCTTCGGGTGCACTTGATTTCGAGAGGTACTTTTTTGAATCTGACTCTATATATATATATATATATATATACACATATAAACATTTAGTTTCAATAAAACTATTTCTTAAAAAGTATAAGTATATGAATTTATCTATGATTCTGTTAAAAACTTTATGCAATTTATCTATGATTTTCTTATATATTAAACATTGTTTATAAATCTTAAAAACGTTGAATTGTATTTATTTTTTATTTTATTTTATAAATAGTAATGTATATATAATCATTTTATCTTATGAAACATGGTGGTGTCGTATCGCATTTAGATGTTCAACTTTATTATATATAATAAATAAATAGGTAGAAAATAACTATTATTTGTATTGATATTATTATTGATGTTTACTTGTGGGTTTAACCTCACGAAACGTTCATTATTATTATATTTAAACTAATTTTATCGAAAAGACACGTACTACACCCTTACATGTTTACTTTGGATGACATTGTTTCAATATGTTGTATGTTTTAACGCAATATTTATGCCATATTGTTTAACATAATAAACAACAATCATTTAATAATGATTTAAAAACCCTAAAACAATTTTCTTTAGGTAGTTTAAATCGATTTTTTATTGCAACTAGAGAACTCTCACCATTGAATCAAGCCATATATAGTCATTTACTTCTAAATCTGAAAGTTGTTTTAAAACAAGAAACTCGTCATAACAACATATATATTATAGAGAATTGAAGTATGTATGTGTCTCAAGGACACACTAAAAATGTGTTTAAGAATCATATGGTGACACGTGACAAAACAAGAAATAAATACGAATAAAGAAATAAAATGTATCTATTATTGATTGGATTAGACATATGTATATAGGTGATTTTACTCATATAATTATGTAGCTTTAAGGTCAAATCATTGTTCTATGATTCTATAAATGATTTTGAAGGAAGTCATTCAATTGGTCAATTAGAAGCCACAAGATTTTCATCAGGATTGAACAAAAACTGAACCGGAAACCTAAAAAACTGAAAAAACCAAAAAGAAAAAATGGGAAAACCAAAATAATCGAAACCGAGAAAACCGGAGTAAATGGTTTGGTTTCGGATTCCATCTGAAAACCGAACCGAAAAAACCAAACCGAAGTTTTTTTAAATTAAATTAATTTTTATAAATTTTTATATATTTATTGAGTTATTTCTACTTTCATTTATATTTAATGTCATCTCCTACTCCTATATTACATGAAGCATTTTTCAATTATATATAAATAATATTTATGATGTTAAAATACTAATTAATTGACATTGTTAATAGTTATGTTTATTTTAATTATATGTGAAGTACAGAAAGCTAATTAATTGGTATAAACATTATTATTATATTTCTACATGACGAAATTACTTAAATTAGTTAAAAGCTTAAGTTAGTAAGTTTAATAAATTAAAGTATCAAACCAACTAAATTAATATTTAATACCCAATTTTATTAAATCAAAGTATCAAACTAACATATAAGTCGATTAAAAATCCAAACGTAAGCAATTATTTTTTTAAGGATTTATCAAATAGTGTTTAACTTTAGTAAAGAAAAGCATAAGCTTAGTAAACAAAAATCAATTGTAGTAAACAATATCTAAGATTTTTCGGGTTTTAATCCGAAATCAAAAAAACCCACTGGTGTAAACCGAAAAACTGATAATTCAAACCGGAAAACCGAAACTGAACGGTTTCTCCATTTCAAAAACCGAAATTTTCGGTTTCAGCCAAAAATGTTCACCCCTAACTTTCATATAACATCATTTAAAAGTTAAACTTTGTTATAAATGGAAATTTAAGTTTTAGGAAAAGTGATAAATTGGTGTTTTTGTTGTAGATGTGTTTCTAGACAGTTTTTATGGCATGATATGGTTCCTGTTTTAGTTCATGTGTTGTTTGTTGTAACTTTTTTTTTATTATATATTTAAAAAAGAGATTCCTGTGAAATGTGTTTGTGATGTAAATGGATGTTTCATGTGCAAAGCAGTTGTGTATGAAAAGCATGGAAAACAAGTTCATTATGTAAGGAGTGAAATGCTGAATTAGGCAAAGTAAAGAGCACTTGTAAATCATTGTCCAAGCTAGACCCTACGTATCGAATGCTGAAGCCGTGTTAACGAAAGTGTTATGGACTAGGGATTAAGAACTTCGGTAGTCGAAGTTTATACTTGGACTGCGGGATTAGCGATGATAGACTGATAGTCCAATTGACGATTGCCTAAAGTTTGGTCCAATTTTTTTCAGGGACTGTAACAAAAACTTAAAAAACCTTTTATACATGTGTATTCAACATAACTAAAATCTAGTAAATTTGACAAATTAACAACAAAAAACTTACTATTACATAATGTTAACATTAAAAAGTTTGTAAGTCAATAATCTCGTTTGATCGTTAATAGAACTAAGTTATGACCCATTACAAATAGTTAGTGTTCGATGTCGATCCACTTAAAGATCGAGGGTACACAACTACACGTGCCCATGAAATTTATTAAAATAACATCAGTAGTTTAGATAAGTACTTTCATTCTTACATATTATTTTTTGTTGAAAATTTTATAAAATTATTATAATCAAATGTTGGTGTTTTTATAAATTGAACCGATCTACCACAACGTCGTCGGCATAATCCATGGTTCTACCGGAATCTTTTTTTTATAAAATGGATCCACTACAGGGTGACGTGCCACTGGTTTGTAGCAATGAACGAGTTTTCACAAACAGGTTCGTTTTACAAAACTATCAAATGTATAACATAATATAGGAAACTTTATGTAAAATACCATCAAACTAGAAAAAAAATTTTGGGTTAAGTTTTCATTCACTTTTTTTGTTGATAAAACTCTTAACTAACAAAAACACATAAAAAGAGGGTTTTATTTTTCAAAAAAAAAAAAAAAAAACTAACCTACTACTAATATAGCCAGAAAATTTTGATTGTGGCTATTTAACTATTTTAACTAGTTAATACCCATGTTTTGTTTGGGTTTTATTTAAAAAAAATTGATACTGTTACATTTTTAAAAGGGTAATAAACTTTATGTGGATTTCTTTATAAAACACTAAACTTTGTTTTCCATTTTTTCGCTAATTTTATTTGATATAGAATTTGGTAAAAAAAAAAAATTAACAGTTATTTTTATAAACTACATTTTTTAGTTTTTTTTTTTGATTGGCTGGTTATCCATGTATACTACATATTGCATTTATTAATACGTGCAAATGATAAAGAAAATTTCAATATTCAATAATTGGTACTTATACGACTAATATTACTATGATGGTACATTGGTACTTAGGAGATTAGTGGATAATTCTTGCATTAATCAAACACAATTATGTGGAACCAGATGTAAGATAAGCAATTGGGTCGTCCGAATTGTCGAATTCTTATTGACAGGTGTTTGTGTTAGAAACTTAGAATCATATCGACCATTTGAACACATTAATTCTCGTATCAGGTTCTAGTCGTATACTTTTTGTGTTGCGTTCCTACTAACCATGGATTGACCAATTTCGTCTTTTCAAATTCGATTTTTGTTTTAGAATCTGGAATTCAAATTTCAAAATAGGCATTTCTTTGGTTTTGCGCACGATTTAAACTTTTAAATCCGTAGATTGAAATTGTGAAATCCAAATAACAATTAGGATAATACTTTTGATGATCTAAAATAAACCTTGATTTTTTTAAAAAAATTTACCAAATTTTTTTAAACCGCAATGGTTCATATGGGTTGATTTAGGGTAAACTCTAACCTGACCAAAACGTTTATGTTGACCGGTTTTCAATCCTATTCGGATTTGAATTAGATTTGTGTTGCTTCTTTCCTTATAGAATAATCGGGTAAAAATTATACCATCCTAATACAGATATTTGGTGATAAACGACTTCTGAATTGTTTTATTCAAAGTCGTGAATACAAAACCGAAATGATGGATTAAAAAGTGAATCTTTAGAAGTTTACAAAGATTCTTGAGAAACCACCCAATTGTATTCGTAGATGTTAAATTTTGCGTATGATAGTTGTTGGGCTTTACAAACTAATTGGGTTAATATAGTTATTGGGCTTTACAAACTAATTGGATTAATATAGTTCTTGGGCATTGCAAATTAATTGGGCTAAATGGGTTATCGCCCATATGAATGTATCTGCACTAAAAAATTTATTTCTTCTCTCTTTTTCTCTTATCACTTGCACTTTCTTTAAAAAACACCTGAAGCCCATGAATGTTCTTTATAAAGTTATTTTCTAATAATGTGTTCATTTTTTCAAACATCCTAAATTTATAGAAGTTATTAACTTGTTTTTTTATCGTTTGTTTATTTTTTATATTTTGCAACCTTACAACAAGAAAATTAAATATTAAAATATGTTAACATCTCATGACCAAATTGCAGAAAAACATGTCATGGGTTGAATCTTTAACTTCCCTGTGTATGTTATTTTTTTCAACCATTATTCTATCATGAAAGAAACAATTATATATATCCATATCATATGAATTGAAACCATAAATAAAGCTAAATATGATAATTTCACAATGATCAAATTTAAAAAATTGGTTAAGCACAAAGCCAATAAATAACCTTATGATAGATACATTTTAGCTTTAGAAAAATTACACATGCAAGAAACGCAATTAGAGTCGACTTTATATCTAAGACCATACTTTCAAACTCGACAGATAAGTATATATGTTTCATAAGCTTGTAATCAAATAAGTTTCAACCACATGTAACATGTAATATCCTATTTTATTTGAGATACTGGTTGGAGGTTTTTTTGCGATGAAAAATGGTTGGAAGTTTTAATCGCAAAAATGGTCTAACTTAAGGGTTTTTTTGCGCAAATATCCCATCAAATATAACTTACCTAAAATAACATATGTTTTTAACAATCGGTTTTTTAATTTTATTATTATAAACTTGAAACAAAAAATGCTCACTATATCCATTAATTACTATATTGGTCATTTTTAAAGGCGAAAAATATATGAATTTAGTTGTCCATAAAGTGTCGGCAATTACTTGAAAGTGGTCATGTTGAGGATCTTAGAGGTACATTTTCCTCCATGTTAGGCTTTCTTAAGGACACATTGCCCTTATCAAGGGCAATCTTCCATTGAATTTGTTCATTCTTTGTGCTTTTGCTTTCTTTAGTCTTTACTACCACCCTTTTATCAATATCTTTTTTACTTTTACTTAATTGGGTAAGTATGTTGTTTTCTTTTTTATCCTTGTAATGATACTCTAATATGATTTTTAATCGTATCTTTAAAATATTGTTAAGTAATCAACCAGTATATTTGTATATATCCAACAAATGATATACCTCGTTTGAATGAGTTAGGTTAGAAGTTGAAACAGGTCGAGTCAATTTGGTTTTATGCCATTATATGCAGGATTTGATTTTGAAAAAAATACAATTTTAAACGTGATTATAAACACTATTAGTAAAAGTAATTATCTTGATTCTTTTAAGCAATAACTTTCAAGAAGCTCTCACCAATCGATTTTATACCCAATATGGGGAGGTAAATTTCGTAAACCAGTCAACCAGAGACAGGTATTAACCGTATTATGCCTAGATTTGAACACAAGATCTTTGGTTGCATGTTTAATGTTTTATATCCCGATTGTTAATCAATCATATTTGTTATTAATTTTTTTTTTTTTTTGTGAATAAATCAATTTACGAACTTGTAACCTCTTGAGTATATCTTAGATGTTTTTTTATATAGAAAACCCTAATTATAAACCAATTAAAATGGACTCACATAAGTATACTTCAAAGTGTGATTTTGTAATTCGTAGTTTGACTAAGGTGGTCAACATTTCCGTTTATCTCGTTTCCTACCAACTAAATTTATTCAAATATCAATCATAAGATCATGTAGATTCATATCTCTTCCTTCCACATGTTGCTTTCCGCAATTGATGACATTCTCTCTCTTTTTTTTTTCTTAACAAATCTTGTTTTTTCATATTGCTTTTCAAGAAATAAAATAAAAGTTGGGAGCTTTACATTTTCATATTAGCATTTTCAGGTTTTGTTACAAGTCATTATCAATATCATTCTTAGATATGATAGAAACATATCCCGATAATGACTGATATTTGTTCCATTTTTGCATCCTACAAGATGTTCCAACTACAACAGTTTTTCTTGATATAGAAACTTTCAAATCTTTCACACGTTTCATGTTTTTTGTGCAAAAGATTTTGTCACAATAAAATGATTATGCGAGTGTCTAAATTAACATCTAAGTAGCTTATTATATTATAATTCGATACTTAATTTGATCCTTTATGTATGAAATTGTTTAAACCACGTACTCATGTTCTTTTTTGATACAAAGTTTTATAAAAAATAATACATCTAGATAGGTCTCTTAGTCAAAAATACATTTAGAAATAATATTCTCTATCTCTTTTATGCATCTAAATCTTATTAAATAAATAAATAAGTTTATTCTTATGTATAGTCATTTCTTGAAAAGTTTATTTTAGCTATTCAAATACTTGTGGTCTTCGGTTATATTCTTTTGGTTGGAGTTGTTTTTGGTCGTTGATCTTTTTTTTTCTCGTCCAGTATTGTTGTTTTCTAACTCTTGTTTGGTGTTTACTTGGTTCACGAGTGAGTAAACTCCTTTTACTTTGGTGCAGGGCCGGCCCTGTGAGGGGGCCTAGGGCATCATACCATGAAGAGACATTATTTTTCAGTCCGATAAATAATATATTAGGCTCACACGTGTATTATTTATATTTTTTCAGTCCAATAAGTAAAAAAAACCCTTTAAAAATAGTATCTTGTATTGTTAAAAATACATTATTTTTCTATCTTGGCCAAACACATTTACAAAAAATAGTATTTTGCATTTTTATTGCACCATTTTTTTCTATATTGTCCTGGACATGAACATACTCAGGACTGGCCCTGCTTTGATGTTTTGTATAAAGTTTGCGTTTTACAGAAAAGAAACTAATCAAATCAGTGCATTATCGTTTAGTTTCGCATGTAGGGATGGCAAAAAAAAAAAAAACCGAACCCAACGGGAAAAACCGAAAACCGATCTAAACGGGGTGGGTTTCCCCAAACCCGATTAAGTTAAACAGGGGGATGGGGCGGGTATGGTATTGATAATACCTGCACCGTATACCCGATTACATAACCCGTTTAAATCATGGATTACTTTTAATAGCAACATCTATTTATATTGTATATAAAACATAGAATATTTTTATCTATTTTATATATTATACATAAAAATTATTATGTATAATTTAAAAAACTTATTTATTTACATATAATTTAACGAAATAATGTTTTTTTCGTTATCATTTGATAGAGATACAAATTTAATTTAATATTAGTATTGTAATTTTAACATACATGGACGTTTTAAGCTTATTATGAACCATGTGATTAAATTTCATATCATTGATTTATAAACGGGTTACCCAATTCCCCGCGTACCCGATGGGGATCCCGGAGTAATACCCGTGGTTTTTTAAACGGGGACGGTATTTTCATTCCTCGCGCCGAACCCGCCCCGTTATCATCTCTATTCGCATGTTATTAAAATTCACAATTTACTCAATCTTTTCTTTTTTATAATTGAATTTCATTTTCCATATACGAGCTACTATCTTACAAAATACAAACCTAAAACTCTAATAATAATAAAAATTACAACTTAAAATTTCAGTTCGAAAACTATAAGTAGATGTATCTAATATATCCTAATATTTTTGGAAACCACTACATGAATAATAGTAAAGATACATATCTTTTTCCATTACAATGATTAAAAGCTGAATATTAAATAATGTTAATACAAAACTCCAAGTTGTGTACTGAAAAGCAAAAATTAAATATTTAAATAAACATAAAAGTCAAGTCACAAAAGTTTAAATGTGATAGAGTCCATGGTGAGAGCATATAATAAAGCGCACAAACTTTTAATAATGTGTATATATAAACCAAATTCAAATTCAAAATTAATAATAATAATTGTTATTATAGAGATAATTGAAATTAAAGGAAAATATAATACACGATTACTTTATTTCTCCATCCACAAACTATTTTTTATTATTCTATAAATCAGGATTACTTTCAGTTTCTTTAGCTAATTATAAATCAAACCCTTTTTAAAATTGGATTGAGCGACAAAAATAGATAGAATTTATAATTTATATACATACATATATATATATATATATATATATATATATATATATATATATATATATATATATATATATATATATATATATATATATATATATAGAATATGGTTCGAGAGAGTACCACCCTTATGCAGCGCACCGGAAGGTACCAGCTTTAAAAAAACTTTTTTTAAAATTTTTTTTCATAAACATGTTTTAATTAACATTATGAAGAACATATATAAATTTCACATACATTCACATCTCCTAGCTCCTAAAAAATGATGTGAACACACACTTACATAATTTGAATGTATGTGAACGTGCATTTATGTGGTGCGTGTTTTCATGCACTTAGAGTGTTCGGATTTGCGTGAAATTCACATATGATCTGTGTAATGTTAATTAGAACATGTTCATGAATAAAAATTTCATAAAAATTACTTTTAAGGGTGGTACCTTCTGGTGCGCTGCATTAGAGGTGGTACTCACTTGAACCTAAATCTATATATATATAGGATTGTGTTCACATGAGAACCTCTCTATTTCGTGAGAACGTAAGAACCACTCTAAAATTTGTGCATCCACTCTATAAAATTGTGCATTTGATACTAAAATTAAATGTTTTCTATAAATTAATGCATTTCATGTAAAAATTTACGCATCTCATGCTATAATTTATCCATTTTATGTACGAATTGTGCATTTGAAAAAATTGTGCATTTGATGTTCAAATTTGTGCATTTAGTTTATAATTTAATGAATATAATTTTTTAATGTAATTTTAGTGTTAGATTATGATATTTATTGATATTTAAAACTAATAACGGTTTTAAGTAAAACTTTTAACTTTTAAATTTGTGCATTTGATGTATAAATTTGTGCATTTTGGAGTGGTTCTCACGGTAAGAAGGGTTTTCTTACCGGAACCCAACCCTATATATATATATATATATATATATATATATATATATATATATATATATATATATATACACAGTGTTGTAAAAATCGGCCTAGGTGGCCGACTAAACGGCGCCTAGGCGCTGAACGGAGGGTCACCGATACGACTTACCTGTGATCGGACTTTTTTAGGCGGAATCGGGCTAGTCGGTAGTAGTCGGTCAAAGGCGGACCTAGGCGGTCGAAGTCGAGGAAGCAGCGGCGGCGGCGGTGAACGAAAGAGTGCGATCGATTAATTAACTAAATAAAAAAAATTCTTTTAACTAGCTTTACCATTCGGTGAACGAAAGAGTGCGATCGATTAATCAACTAAATAAAAACAATTCTTTTAAAGTAGCTTGAGACGAAATACAATTTTATGCTAAAATGTAGTTTAAAGGAAAGAAATCATAACGATATATTTGTATAACAAACGTTCTAATAGAACAACAAAACAATTATATATTAATTGATCATTCACATTACTTAATTGATCATTCACATTACTTAAATGATCATTCACATTAGTTAATTAACCATTTACGTTACTTAAATGATCATTCACCTTACTTAAATGATCATTCACATTGCTTATTTGACCATTCACATTGGTAAAATAATATCAGCACAACATGTGAATCTGAGCATTGTCAACTACTAACAAACAGTTTCAAGATTAATGACAAACAGTAACAATGGTCATTCCTTTAACGCTCAAATTCTCAAATCTATCAAACATTAATAACATCAACCAATGTGAATGATCATTCAGCTAATGTGAATGTCCATTCACATTAGGAAATTTACCATTCACATTGGTTGTACCATATCAGCACAGCATGTATGCTGTGCATCGTCAACTACTAACAAGCAGTAACAAGATTAATGACAAACAGTAACAATGGTCATTCATGTAACGCTCAAATTCTCAAATCTATCAAACATTAATAACATAACCAATGTGAATGATCATTCAGCTAATGTGAATGGCCATTCACATTAGGAAATTTACCATTCACATTGGTTGTACCATATCAGCACAGCATGTATGCTGTGCATCGTCAACTACTAACAAGCAGTAACAAGATTAATGACAAACAGTAACAATGGTCATTCATGTAACGCTCAAATTCTCAAATCTATCAAACATTAATAATATCAACCAATGTGAATGATCATTCAGCTAATGTGAATGGTCATTCACATTAGTAAATTTCACCATTCACATTGGTTGTACCATATCAGCACAGCATGTATGCTGTGCATCGTCAACTACTAACAAGCAGTAACAAGATTAATGACAAACAGTAACAATGGTCATTCATGTAACGCTCATATTCTCAAATCTATCAAACATTAATAACATCAACCAATGTGAATGATCATTCAGCTAATGTGAATGGTCATTCACATTAGTAAATTTCATCATTCACATTGGTGAAATAATATCAGCACCTTACATTAGTCCTGTTAATTGTCAACTACGTTTTGTGAATGATCAATCTTCTAATGTGAATGGTCATTCATATTAGGTAAATGTCCATTCACATTTGATGAATGACGAGAACAGCAATGTTAGACTTCATCTTCTACATACCATCAATGTTAAATGTATTTAAGTAATGTGAATGATCAATTAAGTAATGTGAATGATCATTTAAGTAATGTGAATGGTCAATTAAGTAATGTGAATGGTTAATTAAGTAATGTGAATGATCGAATAAGTGTACAAGAAGTATAAATAGTTAAATAAGTGTTGTGAATGATCAATTAAGTAATGTGAATGATCAATTGACTAATGTGAATGATCAATTAATGTAAATGATGAATTTAAGCAATGTGAATGGTCGCTGCAATTACGAAAATACCCTTGTCTATGTGGGGTACGCTGGATACGCAGGCTTTCACAAGGGACGTTGTGGAAACAAATTATATATATATATATATATATATATATATATATATATATATATATATATATATATATATATATATATATATATATATATATATATATATATATATATATATATGGTTGGGTTCTGGTAAGAACCCTTCTTACCGTGAGAACGTGAGAACCACTCCAAAATGCACAAATTTGTACATCAAATGCACAAATTTAAAAGTTAAAAGTTTTACTTAAAACCATTATTCGTTTTAAATATCAATAAATATCATAATCTAACACTAAAATTACATTCAAAAATTATATTCATTAAATTATAAACTAAATGCACAAATTTGAACATCAATGCACAAATTTTTTTAAATGCACAATTCGTACATAAAATGGATAAATTAAAGCATGAGATGCGTAAATTTTTACATGAAATGCATAAATATATCGAAAACATTTAATTTTAGTATCAAATGCACAATTTTATACAGTGGATGCACAAATTTTAGAGTGGTTCTCACGTTCTCACGGTATGAGGGGTTCTCATGTGAACCCAATCCTATATATATATATATATATATATATATATATATATATATATATATATATAGAGGGAGGTTCAATGGAAAACCACAATGCACCTGAAAACTTGTGAAAACCGCACTGCACCACCACAAATGCATCAAATTCCCCGCGTGATGCATCAAAATCCTGCGTGATGCATCAAATTTCCCGTGTGATGCATCAAAATCCCGCGTGATGCATCACCTTATTTACGATCATGTCACCGCGTTTTTCATGAAATGCACCAAATCGGACGGTATGCGTAGGTTTCCATGATTTCACGTGTATGGTTGTTTTCCATTGAACCCACCTATATATATATATATATATATATATATATATATATATATATATATATATATATATATATATATATATATATATATATATATATATATATATATATATATATATCTGTGTGTGTGTTCAAGTGAGTACCACCTATTACACAGCGCATCCGAAGGTACCACTCTTAAAATTATTTTTTTTGAATTTTTTTCATGAATATGTCTTAATTAATATTACACAGATGATTTATAAATTTCACGCAAATCAGAACACCATAAGTGTTTGAAATCACGCATCACATAAATGCACGTTCACATAGATTCAAATTTATGTAAGTGTACGTTCATATCATTTTTTAGGTTTTAAGAGATTTGAATGTATGTGAATTTACATATTATCATCATGATGTTAATCAAAACATGTTTATGAAAAAAAACTAATTTTTTAAAGATGGTACCTTCTGGTGCGCTGCATAATGAGTGATACTCTATCGAACCACATTCTATATATATCTTTCAAAATGAAAACGATTTTACAAAGTTTCAAAGTTAAAAAACTTTTAAGACTAACATACATTTTATAAAAAACTAAAAGTATATATTATTATAAACTAACTAACACCCAATTAGTTGTATTTAAAAGGAGGATAAACATATACAATGCATATACCAAAGGGTCTTTGGTCTAGCGGCAATATGGTGGAGATATAAGTGAGAGATCATGGGTTCAACTCCCGTCAGAGACAACTTGAAACTTAGGTGGTGAAAGTAACTTTTGTGGTAAAGGAGTTGTTTAGAAGTAAGAGTAGGATAGTTTTCGTTCAAAAAAAAAAAAAAAAGATACAATGCAAATACCACAAAAGCAAAAGAAAGACCGTTATTTCAAGATTTTAACAAACAAACCATTTTAGCTATCGGCAAGAAGCTATACAACATTTTTAATAGAATCACTTATTAAATTCAAAATATAATAAATATATGTTGGTTATCTACTTAACTTAGATAATTATCCCTTCAATTTAGGGTTTATTATGAAAAAAAGGAATATGTTTTCATATTTTGTGCGTTTTCGTCACTCCATGATTTTTTTTCCCCGGAAAATCCTCAATTTAATTTTTCTTCTTTATAATTTAGTGAAATTTGACAATTAGAACCCGGTTATTTAGTTTTAAAAACATGGTTTACCAACTAGAACAGGGGTCTAATAGTCAAATTTAAGAAAACTAGAAAAAAATAGTTTGAGGACTTTTTTGAAAAAAAATTAATAATTTATATTGGTTTTTAGATAATAAATCCTTTTATTTATCACAAGAGTTGTTTTTTTTTCCCTTAATTTTAATAATCAAACTAAACTAAAGTAAATGGTCAATTGGCACACCAAAGTCAAACGGCATATATCCAAATTGACTGACTACCCTTTAGACCTTGAAAATCTCATGCAGTCATCATGTTAATTCCTAAAGTGGTCGGCATTGTTATCGTGTTGTATAATTGGTTGTACTACCTGCTTCAGCTATTGTACCTACCTTTCCTCTCCTTAAAATCTAACCCCCATTTTCTTTTTTTCCAAATCTTGACTAGGGCTGATTGATCCAATGTTTTCTTGATTAATAGCATTATATAACTTATAAACATGTATTAGGATTATGATTAATAAATTAAATTAAGTTCGAAATAATTTATCAAAGCATTCTATAGTAAATCTAATTAGCAAGCTCAAGTTAAAATTTTTAACATGTATGTACTATGTAGTGGTTAAAAAGATTATTAATCATCACTAAACCACCATCCTCTAGAGGGTTGCCCCTGCGAGGTTAAGGTTGTACCATGTTGTAGGATCCTATCATCACATGCATGCATACATATATATATATATATATATATATATATATATATATATAGATTTGGGTTCAAATGAGTACCACTAGTTTTGCGGAGTACCGGAGGTACCTCGCTTAAAACCATTTTTTTTGAAAATTTTTTTCATAATCATATTTAAATTAATAATATAAGACTACTTGCAAAAAATCACACCTAAACACACACTATAACTATGTGAAACGTGCAAGTTCACATGAACTGCACTGTTGTGAATGTATATTCACAGCTAAGCATGTTCACATGAATTTTTTCACGTTCACATGACTTTTAAGACGCTAGAAAGTGTGAATGTGTGTAATTCTTTTACGAATAGACTTATATTATTTGTATCTAAATTAATATGAAAAAAAAATTAAAAAAAAAACTTTTTTTCGGAGCATGTTCACATCTAAAACCCGTGTGTTCACAGGTACTCACGGTACTCTGCATTTTTTAGGTACTCACACGAACCATATTCTATATATATATATATATATATATATATATATATATATATATATATATATATATATATATATATATATATATATATATATATATATATATATATATATAGGGAGGTTCAATAGAAAACCACCATGCACCTGAAAACTTGTGAAAACCACACTGCACCACCACAAATGCATCAAATTCCCCGCGTGATGCATCAAAATCCCGCGTGATACATCAAATTTCCCGCGTGATGTACCAAAATCCCGCGTGATGCATCATCTTATTTACGATCATGTCACCGCGTTTTTCATTAAATGCACCAAATCGGACGGTATGCGTAGGTTTCCATAGTTTTCAGGTGCATAGTGGTTTTCCATTGAACTCACCCCTATATATATATATATATATATATATATATATATATATATATATATATATATATATATATATATATGTTCAAGTGAATATCACTCAATATGGTTCGAGAAAGTACCACTCATTATGCAGCGCACCAGAAGATAAAACTTTTGAGGGAAAAAATTTGAAACTTTTTTCTCATAAACATGTTTTAATTAACATTATACAGATCATATGTAATTTTCACATACATCCACATATCCTAGCTCCTAAAAACGATGCGAACGTACACTTACATAAATTTACATATATGTGAATGTGCATTATGTGACACGTGATTTCATGCACTTAAAATATAAATTTTAGAAAAAAAAAATTTTAAAGTTTTAAAAACATTTTTGTGAAAACTTTTTAAATTTTTTTTCATGAACATGTTTTAATTAACATTAAATTTGCATATATGTGAATGTGCATTATGTGACACGTGATTTCATGCACTCAGAATATAAATTTTAGAAAAATTTTTTTTTGAAGTTTTAAAAAAAAATTTATGAAAACTTTTTAAATTTTTTTTTTCATGAACATGTTTTAATTAATATTAAAGATGATATGTAAATTTCACATACATTCACATCTTTTAGCTTCTTAAAAATGATGTGAACGTACACTTATATAATTTTGCATGTGTGTAAACGTACATGTATATAATTCATGATTTCATACACTTAGGGTGTGTTTGATAGCTCTTACAGAGTCTGATTAAATGTAAATCTCTTATTCGGAAAGATGTTTAGAATATAAGTGTGTTTGATTGCGATAATGGATGAGAGGTAAAAACTCTTACCGTGACCCCTTTTGATAAGACATACACATTACTCTTATCACCACTTATCTTAAAAAAGCATGTTTTGTTGTTGTTTCTCTCTTATGGCAGCTTACACCAAATCCTACCTTACCCCATCCAACCGTACCATACTCCATCCAGCCTTATCCTACCCCTATCTTACCTCATTCTACCCTACCTTACCCCCACCTTACTTTACCCTACCCCACCTCACCCTACCTTTCCCCTGCCCTACCCCACCCCACCTTACCCCAACTACCCTCAACCTACCCACCCCACCCCACCCCTACCCTAACCTAACCTACCCAACTCACCCAACCCTACCTTACCCCTCAACATACCCACCTTACCCTACCATTACCTCATCTCACCCCACACTACCCTACCCTACCCCTTAACCTACCCACACCCACCATACTGCTACTCTATCCCACCCTACCCTACCCCACCCCTACCCTTAACCTACCCATCCCCCACCCTTACCTTAACCTACCCTACCCTACCTCTCAAACCTACCCACCCCTACCCAACTTTACCCCTCAACCTACCTTACCCCACCCCTAACCTACCCCTCAACCTACCCACCACTACCTTACCATTTACCCATATTTATTATAACGAGAATTATTCCAATAATTTTTGATAAAATTTATTAATTTTCAATAACACATCTAGATAGCTTATAAACTTTGGTCATTTGGAAGTTAATAAACATAATTTATATACTTGGTTATGGACTTTTAAACTTGAATTGTTACTTGATTCTCGAAACCATGTTGGTTATATGTTTCTTGAATGCATATATGTTACTTGATTATAAACTTATAAACTTAAATTGGTTTTTTACTTGATTCTTATTAAAGTTATTTGAATATTTTTAATGGTTTTACTTGAATGACTTTGATTCAATGATATTATTATTTGATACCTGACTTTAATCAATGATATTGGTTTACTTGAATCTTGTTATTGTTATTTGGTTATGTTTCTTAAATGCATATATGTCACTTGATTATAACATATAAACTTGAATTGATTTATTACTTGAATCTTGTTAAAGCTATTTGAATATTTTTAAAGAGTTTGCTTGAATCACTTTGATTTAATAATATTATTGTTACTGGATACTTGACTTTAATCAATGATATTGGTTTGATATTGAGAATGAATATGTAAATTTAATAAAAACAGAGGTTTCAGATTTTTTATAAAATAAACAGACTTATTGAATTATCTTGTCATTCCTCAGTATCTTATCATTCAGAAGTGGCATCCGAGGTGACACCCTTGTCAAAATAACTACAAACACATCACCCAGGATTAATCCCACAACCCATAATCAAACATTAGTTCCAAATACTTAGTACATTACAGGAAATTAGAAAAATACATAAATGTAATTTAAGTCAAACATACTACATTGCTACAAGGTTCCATTCTAAATCTACATACTCAAAATTTATTACAACCATCCCAAAGATTCTAATGGAGTCTTCATTATTCAGTTACTGCTTGAGTAGTAGAAATCATCAAGTACTTCAACAAATGACCTAGCTAGAAAGTCCAGCATCAGATTTTCCTTTTCTTGAAAAATGACAACAACTAAAGAATAAGCAATGCTTAGTGAGTACATAGATTATATATTCTACAAGTCTTTATGCAACACATAAGAGTAACACCGACGACAAACGCCGTGCACCCCTTCGCACACGAAGTAAGGAAACACATACGAGCACGCAGCTCCATCGTGCCGTTGCAATAAACAACACATTCAATTGAGGCGAAATTTATCATCGTGGATGCTACACCTGCCCTTTGGGACCATAGAGGGATTAACTCCAGGTCATATAGCCTCGGTAACATCGAATTACCTGTTATAGCTCGAAAGCCCATCATGTTGATGCACAACAAAGAAAACAAAACATGTAATGACATGTAGTCAAGGAACAATGTGCATCAAAATAAACACAAGTCAGTAGAGTGCCAAACGAAAATGAATCAACATGCCTCAAAGAAAAACACCTAGCATAAAACATATGTAGACATATACAATCCTAAGTACTCACAATGGGTGCGATATTACACTTCAAATTTATATTATCTCTCATCGGGCTTTCAACCGGGATCACAATTTACCCCATTGTGTGTTTAACAACACCATAAGTACCCTGTCATATTAGTAATACTTAATTACCATCAGTGTCTGTTTAATAATGATTTTCATCAAGTTTTACAAGTTAAAGTGTTCAATCTTCGGATCCACGTTCCGAAATTCATAATTAAAACCCAAGGTTCAGATCTTTACTAGGTCCGAAGAACCCATCATTCAAAGTTCTTATAAAATGTTAAAGTTATCTAAAAATTCTGATTTTTAGACCAGAAATTCGAGTCCCTTATATCAGACCCGAAGTTCGCTTGAGCTGTGGTCGACTCGCCGAGTCATCCACCTCCACTCGCTAAGTCGAAGCCCGATGTTGGGGCCACCTTTGAAGGTCCACATTATACCCGAATTAAAACTCATCTGAAGTTCGGATCGCCACCCGAAGTTTGGGTCATAACCGAAGTTCGGTTCCCACCCGAAGTTTGGGTCACAACACTTAGAAGAAATTTTACCCGATTGATGTTCTTATCGACTCGCCGAGTCACCAAGCACGCGTCGACATGCAGTTTAGCATGTCGAGACCTAGGGTTTTTGCTAAAAAATTCACTAAAATCATTTTTGTTACCATGCAATCCATACAAACGTTATTTTAACATATATTGAGTGTTTCTAAACCATTTTCCCTAACAATAACACTCATTTCTTTCCAGATTTGACCAAAAATGAAGAAAAACTTCATGAACACAAAAGTTCACAATATCCATTTTTCTTACCTTTTAGGTTGAATCCGTTGTTGATTCTTGTTTCTAATACTTTTAGAGACTTCAAATGATGTCTTTCAACTACAAAAACATGCATGCAACTACAATTTCTCAGATTTTCATTCTGATTTTTGCACTTTAAACTCATCCAAGAAAACTATTTCTTCAAAATAACTTTTCTTACCTTAAATCTGAATTGAGTCATTGTAAGATTAGTTTCTATCACGAATTTTCTTCCACAATTTTGAATTTCAGCTGATTTTCTTGAGAGAGTTTGGTGTGTATCTTTGATGGTGAAAAGTTGCAAGAGTGAGTTCGAAAGACTCAAAGAGTCTTTTATTCTCATCTTTCGGTTATTTACGCAAGTGGTCCCTCCATTGTCTATCTTATTTAAATGAGATTCCAATTCTTTAATTTTTGTCATACTTACATGTAAATTGAAATTCTAAAATTTCTTAATTATTTAAACGCGACAATCGACTTTTATATTTCAAATAGAAAAACTGTCATTAATAATCCAACCCGATTACAATAAGTACATAATTAAACTAAATGACCTCAAATTACAATAATTGAAATCCTTGGATGTTACATCAGACATCAAACAACTTATTATGTCATCAAACAACACCTTAGAATGTCTGTGAAATTTATATATCATCTTTGTAATGTTAATTAAAAATGTTTATGAAAAAAAATTCAAAAAAATTATGTATAAGAGTGGTACATTCTGGTGCGCTGCATAATAACTGTTACCCACTTGTACATATATATATAAATTTGGTGTAAAACTGTAGAACCAATCTTGTCCAAATATTAGATTAATCCAATGGTCTTGATCAGATCAAGTGTGGAATTAGTAAAACAAATATTGGTATTAGTAATTTATTGAAAAGGTTGGCAATAGGATTAAGGCTGATAGGGGTGCAATTTGGGCCCGTTCAAGCAAACGGGTCAAATGGGTTGACGACCAAAAGTCATAACTTCTATATAATTTTGAATTTTTTCCAAAGAACAATTTGTTTAATATACCATTTAAAAAATTTTCATTTTAAAAAAAAATTATGTTCTATTTTAGTTTTTTACAATAAGTCAATTTAATTGTCCAACCCGTTTGACCCGTTGGGTCAAGATTGCCACCCCTAAAGGCTGAGATATATCTTCAAATTAAAATAACATTAATATGTTTAATTTTTAATCAAAAAAATTACACCATAAAACGAAAATTTTATACTCTTAAAAATGAATCCGGTCATGATATATATTTTTTTAAAAAGTTTTACGTTACACTATATATCATATATTCAACATTGCATATTATATGTGTTTCATATATATCATATATATGATACTGCATATATATATATATATATATATATATATATATATATATATATATATATATATATATATATATATATATATATATATATATATATATATATATATATATATATATAGGGGTGGGTTCAATGGAGAACTTCTATGCATCGAAGAACCTTGGAGAACCAAAATGCATCACTAGAAAATCGTAATGCATCACGTAGAAATCGATGCATCACACGAGAATTTGATGCATCACAAGGGAATTGTGATGCACTTGTGGTGGTGCATGGAGGTTCTTCAAAGTTTTTTGATGCATGGAAGTTCTCCATTGAACCTACCTATATATATATATATATATATATATATATATATATATCTTGAAAATTGTTAATTTTTTAATTTTAAATTATTTTGCTTAGCCGTTATATATATATATATACACACACACACACCGCAATGCACCACCACAGATGCATCAAATTCCCCGCGTGATGCATCAAATTCGCCGCGTGATGTATCAAAATCCCGCGTGATGCATCACCTTATTTACGACCATGCCACAACATTTTTCATGAAATGCACCAAATCGGACGGTATGCGTAGGTTTCCATAGTTTTCAACATAAAATATTTAAAGAATGTGATTACTATTGCAATTTATCATTCGAGATTTGATATGAACATTTAATGTTTATATATTTATAAATCGATTGGACCGGTCATTATAATATTTTTGAAAAAGATTTACAAGTTATATTCTTTTTGAAAAAAAAGTATCCATATGTAAATTCAATATACGATAATGAAATATTGAACGTTGAGGTAGCATTATAAATCGTATATTCAACACTACATATATGTTCAATAATAAAAAAAAGATTCAAAACTATAGTCAAAACTTGTGGTCAAACTTGGTTGGCTTTAAACTAAAATTATACATACATATATATACATATATACATATATATACATATATATATATATATACATATATATATATATATATATATATATATATATATATATATATATATATATATATATATATATATATATATAGAGGCGGGTTCAATGGAAAACCAACATGCATCGGAAAACTTTGGAAAACCTCCATGCACCACCACAAATGCTTCACAATTTCCGCGTGATGCACCAAATTCTCCGCGTGATGCACCAAATTCTCGCGTGATGCATCGACTTTCGGCGTGATGCATCGATTTTCGGCGTGATGCATCACCTGATCCAATGGCTATAAAGTGGTTCCCGGGTTTTCCGATGCATATAGGTTTCCCATTGAACCCACCCCTATATATATATATATATATATATATATATATATATATATATATATATATATATATATATATATATATATATATATATATATATATATATATATATATATATATATATATATATATATATATAGGTTCAAGATCTATGGAAAACCATCTTTGACTGGAAAACTGGAAAACCATATTAAATGCACATGTTCATTACGGTAAAATGTTAAATTTAATGCAGAACTACAATATACAAATGTTCAAATTTGCATTATTATTGACTAGTTACATAATTTACATGTTCATTAGGATAAAATGTTTCATTTCATGCAAGATAACACTATTCACATGTTCAAATGTGCAATATGCATGAACATGTGTATACTACGCATTTTTGCATGAAATTAAACATTTTGTCTTAACGAACATGTTAATGATATGAATTAGTTAATCATAATACAATTTTGAACATATGTATATTATAATTTTACATGAAATTTAACATTTTATCATAATGAACATGTGCATTTGATATGGTTTTCCAGTTTTCCAGTCTAATATAGTTTTCCATGGATCTCGACCCTATATATATATATATATATATATATATATATATATATATATATATATATATATATATATATATATATATATATATATATATCTATGTATGTATGTATGTATGTATGTATGTATGTATGATCAAATGAGAAGATAAATATATTTTGAGAAATGTGAGAAGCACTGTGATTCATTTTTTTATATATTGATTCACCATTTTTGAATATATATAAATAGTAAATCATAAATTGCGAATTAAATAAATCAACAATTCATTACTTTTTACATTGATTCATTAGTTTTGAATTTACAAATAATGAATCACAAATACAAAAATAAATGAATTAATGAATAGAATTAGTGAATCAATATATAAAATTAATGAATCATAGTTTTTCTCACATTTCTCAAGATAATTTGAACTTCTCACGATAACTTAAGAATATATACACGCACTTAAAAGATGATGACAAAACTTCTATGATATCTTTGTTGGAGATAGGGCACCAACTTGTGTCCTGGAAGCTCATATATCTCCACGTTCACAATCACAATCACAATCACGCACTACTGATCAAAGAGTGCATTATATATCTTTACTCAATTGATTGTCTTTAACTTGACAAAATCAGATCCTTTTCGTTTTGATTAATTTATCATCTTTTAAATGAATTTTAGTTACATAGTAATAAATAAATAAGGATTTGGTTAGAGGGTTCCATTTTTATATAAAAACAAACCTACAAATACGATTCCATAAATAAGTAAATAGATATGCCACATAATCAAAAGAGTATAAACTTATATCATGAAATTGTTTTTTAAAAAGTTAATAATAAAAAAGTAAAATGTCACCTTTCTTTTAGAATATCCTACCTAAATCTTGTGCTCAAGATAGTTTTAAGTATAAGTAGGTTATCTTTGTATTGTTTTTCTTATTAGCGGTGTTTGGTATGGTATAATGGAATCAAAGATGATACAACTGTTTATATTTACAAGTTTATTTAACAGATGGTAATCATAATGGATTGTGCTCATGAGTTGCGTTAGGATGAAATAATATGTTACATTCACATATACAGTATGTGAAATATGTATTTGACCAATTGTAGCACATTTTATGTTGACGTGTTTAGTGAATATAAATCATTCGTTATCATGAATATTTATGTTTTTGTAAATTATAACTTATAGTTCTTTTATTTGTGATATTATGATAAGTTATGAAGAATAACAATAATCGTATCATTTTACTATACTAACCACCGTCTAAAGTTTTTAATCTTCACACTTGTTATTTTTTATAAACTATAACATAGCCTTGTAATTTAATTTAAATCATATATTAGTAACTAACGAATACTTTTTTGTATTTTTATCATCAAAATTCTTTTGTTTCATCAATCACAACATTGAGTTTTTCATCTATATATTATAAAATCTAACAAAGTTTGGTTAAAAATTTTCTTCAATTTTATGTTTTTTACTTGATTAAGAATTATATAATTTTGGTTTTAAAATTAATATGTATTAATTAATGTTTACGGTTTTAATTGAATTTTTCTAAACTAATGATAAGCTTGTGTGTTGATAATTTTATTTTTCATCAACTACTACATTAAATTGTAAATTTGATGATAAAAGAAAAAAGTAGCAATGGTAGGATCATCAGATCATGGATAAAAAGGCTTTTCTCCATCAATCATATAATGTAGTACTGAGTTTTCTTTTTTGTCAATTATAGAATCTAATTAAGTTTTAAAAACTTTCGTTTTGAATTTTTATTTTATTTGCAATACCAAATATGAAATATGTACAATTTTTGTTTAAATTCGATTCGTTTATTTTAGAGTAAAGTACAAAAATGGTCCCTGTGGTTTGTGCAAAATTACGGAAATGGTCCCTCAACTTTAAAAGTTGCAGTGGTGGTCCCTCAAACCACTTTTTACTTGCAGAAATGGTCCATCTGTGTCTGAACTTTCTAAAAATGACGATTTTACCCTTTTATTAATTACAAGTTTAGTCCCTCAACTATTTAATTTACTTTCACTTTTGGTCCTTTTCCTTAAATTTTTAATTTTTTTACTATTAATTTAAAAAACTATTATTTAAATCTTTATTTTATCATTATTATTATAATTATATATACCTATTTATTTTAAAAAATAATTTTATATTCATTTTTTAACAAAATTTTTATACTTAGTTTCTTTATTTTACGCATTTTTTATGTATTCAAGTTATTTAATATGGAACTAGTTTATGAACTCACGTATTACGTGAATAAATTTTAATAAATAATTGGTTAACTGAAATGTATGTAAACATAAATTGAATAATTTAATATTAATTCTTATAAAAAAAAGTACAATTATTAGTAATATATATTATTTATCTATCTTTATAAATAGTCATGAACAATAGTTATTTTTTTTTTACATTTTTTAAACTTTTTATTCCTAAATTTATATATATTTAGTCAATATAATTTGAAATTTTAATTTTACGTAAACTATAATGTTTATATGTTTTTTATATTTTTATTTAGATATATTGATAAGTATATATAAGATATAATTTGGTGTAAATTTAAATCTTATCTATTTATTCACATTTAAATATCTAAGAAATAATATATTATATTTATCTTTTATAATTATTAATATTTATTGATATTAGAAATAATGAAATATATTTATATTTTAGTTTATTTTAATTAAAATAATATACTTTGTTACGTTAATACGTTTTGATTTAAACTAACTATTTTATTTTTTTTAATTTTAAATATGTTTTTATGTCAATACGTTTTTATTTCAATATAGTATTTTAATATTTTTGACTTATAAGTTTGTATATTAATATGTTTTATTCGTTTTCACTTAAATGTTTTGTTAATTTTCATTTAATTATTAACGTAGCAAATTTTAAAATCATAACAAATAAAATAATAAATAGAAATCAAAACGTATGGGCATAACAAAATATCTAAATCCAAACAAATAAAATAATAAATTTAATTAAAAACATATGAGCGTAAAAATATATTTAAATCAAAAATATTTTAAATCAAAAAACGCGTATATTAAATAATATAAGTATAAAAATTTTGTTAATAAATAAATAAAATATTTTTAAAAATAAATAGGTATATATAATTATAATTATAATTATAATTATAATAAAGATTTAAATAATAGTTTGGTTAAATTAATAGTAAAAAAATTAAAAATTTAAGGAAAAGGACCAAAAGTGAAAGTAAATTAAATATTTGAGGGACTAAACTTGTAATTAATAAAAGGGTAAAATCATCATTTTTAAAAAGTTCAGACACAGAGGGACCATTTCTGCAAGTAAAAAGTGGTTTGAGGGACCACCACTGCAACTTTGAAAGTTGAGGGACCATTTTCGTAATTTTACACAAACCACAGGGACTATTTTTGTAATTTACTCTTTATTTTATATGATTCTAAATTTAAATTTTTAAATTTTCTCAAAGTTTTGGTAATTATATATATATATATATATATATATATATATATATATATATATATATATATATATATATATATATATATATATATATATATATATATATATATATATATATATATATATATATATATATATATATATAGAGTCAGGTTCAAAAAAGTACCTCTCGAAATCAAGTGCACCCGAAGGTACCAACCTTAAAAAACTTTTTTTAAATTTTTTTTCTCATAACCATGTTTAAATTAATGTTATACACATGATATATGAATTTCACATACATTCACACTTTCTGTGTCCTTAAAACTTATGTGAATGCTCAATGCATATTTATGTGAATGGTCATCCATGTGAATGGTCATTTCACACAATGTGAATGGTGTGAATGACCATTCACATGATCTTTTTTTATCATTCACAAGATTTATGATGTTGCTCCTTTTGAAAAAAAGTCTTATAATGTTGTCTTATACATGTTTATTCAAAAAAATATATGTGAATGATCATTCACATTAGGGTACGCTGGGTACGCTGGAATCTCATAGGTACGCTGATGAACCTGATTCTATATATATATATATATATATATATATATATATATATATATATATATATATATATATATATATATATATATATATATATATATATATATATATATATAGTCAGGTTCAAAAAAGTACCTCTCGAAATCAAGTGCACCCGAAGGTACCAACCTTAAAGAACTTTTTTTTAATTTTTTTCTCATAACCATGTTTAAATTAATGTTATACACATGATATATGAATTTCACATACATTCGCACTTTCTGTGTCCTTAAAACTTATGTGAATGCTCAATGCATATTTATGTGAATGGTCATCCATGTGAATGGTCATTTCACACAATATGAATGGTGTGAATGACCATTCACATGATCTTTTTTTATCATTCATAAGATTTATGATGTTGCTCCTTTTGAAAAAAAGTCTTATAATGTTGTCTTATACATTATTATTCAAAAAAAATATATGTGAATGATCATTCACATTAGGGTACGCTGGGTACGCTGGAATCTCATAGGTACGCTGATGAACCTGATTCTATATATATATATATATATATATATATATATATATATATATATATATATATATATATATATATATATATATATATATAGGGTCAGGTTCTATGGGGCACCATATGCATCGGGAACCAAAAAAAGAACCAACCACAGCCTTTAGATTAAATGATCATTGATGCATCATGCGATGCATGTATTTGGTATGCATAGGGTATTTTGGGAAGAATAAATATAGCTAGTCAAATAAAATTTAATTTTATATTAATTAAATATTCAATCAATACCTAAACAATAAATGCTAATTAATATTAATTGATACACTTCCAAAATTACAAAATCTAAACAAATTCAAAAAAGATTTGATGTCGATGCATCTAATATTTATCCTTCAATTCGTGATGCATCTCGGTTTCTTCATCCTCATTTTCGGTCATATTCAACATCTTCTTCGTTCGACCATCATGCATCATCAAAATGGTGATGCATTTTCATCGGATTTATCTTCAAAACACGATGCATCTTCATTTGATTCATCAAAAACACGATGCATCTTCATCGTATTGCATCTCGGTCATAAAAAAACACGATACATCTTCATTTGTGATGCATCTCGGCCATATTCATCCAAGATGATGCATCTTCATCGGATTCATCAAAAATCATGATGCATAGATTCGTCTTTCATAAACATCGGATAAACACGATTAATCTTTCAAAAATTTCCATAAATAAAATGCATAAAAAAACAATTATACCTTTAAACGATATCATTCCATCATCATCATTGTGAAATCATCATCATTTTCATTAAAATGGCACCATGAACCGACTGTTATGCATGGGGCGGTGGTCGCCGACTTTAAAGAGAGGGATGCCAATGCGGTGGCGGCCACCGAGAGAGGGGGTGGTGGCCGCCGACTTTAGAGAAAGGAGGAGAGAGATAATGGTGATCATGATCTTCATTAAACTGCACCGTGAACCGGCTGCTATGCATGGGGTGCTAGTCGCCAACTTTAGATAGAGGGGTGGCAATGGGGTGGTGGCTGCCGGGAGAGGGGGTGGTGGCCGGCCGCCGGATTTAGAGAGAGGGGGAGAGAGATAATGGTGAGGGAGAGAATGTGGGAGGGATAAATGGAATGTTTGTTATTTTGTTAATTTAATGATTTAATTACCTAAATTAGTTCATTCTATTTTAAATGTTTCTAAAATATATTTTAATTATAATTAAATATAAATTACAAGTTTAGCATTCCTAAAACGCCCTTAATGCATTTTTGGTTCCCATTTGGTTCCCAATGCATATGGTGCCCCATAGAACCTCAATCTATATATATATATATATATATGTTTGATCATTGAAGGTTGTAAAATTTGTTAACAAGAAAAGATAATAATAACTAATTAGATGTGATGGTTATGATGAAATAAAAAAAATAAAAAGATATGAAATTTTATAAAAATTCCATAAAACCATCCCTTCATGGACATACAATTAATATAATCTTATAAAAAATCATGTATATTGTGTATATAATAATTTATATAAAGGTAGATATCAAAATAAATTCTCTACTCTTTTATTATTATTATTGTTGTTGTTGTTGTTATTATTATGAGAATTAAAAGCCTCTAGCTTGTTACGATAAAAAGATTGTAAAACACATATCTATTATGTCATCATACCATACACATCCTTAGGTTTGTGGTATGACAGAATCATAAGAAATAAGAATGAGAAGATTTACATTATAATGCTAACCATATATGATTATAAAAATATATTAACCAAAATATTGAAATTTATTCTCTCTTAAATTGTAGTGTTTTTTTTTTTTATTCTTCACATTAGTAGAATCAAGATAATGAACTTTTAATGTTCAATTGATCATTTCATTCTCTTTGTTATTATCTCAAGGGAACAAATAAATATCAATAAAATATGAGAGATATAATTATTTATTCAAGCCATTTGTCTATTCATTCTTCCTTATTTTCAATTCTTGTGATTTCATTGTACTAATCAAACACTTAAGTTGTAATTTGTAATTGTTGTAAGTAAAAACATGTTTTCATTTTGTTATTTATAACATTATTTTTTCGTATATTCATAAACCTCCTAACATGTTTTAGAAAGAAGTTATAAAAGTACAATGACTTGAAATATATGAAAAAACGTAATGACATAAAAGGGTTGAATTACAAGTATACAACTATTTTATAACATAAACTTTTTTACATAAGACAAAGATTATAAATACTGACGGTATTTATTCGTTAGACTTATATAGTTGCGGACTACTAATGTTCTAATTTCTAAGTACTCCTACCTTAATTCTCAACCAGTCTTAAAAATTAAAATGACACTAACATCATATGTATGAAACATGCATGCTTCACCGACTGTTTCTCGTTTAACATGTCATATTGACCAAGGTTGTCAAGATCAAGACTTTACTTAGGTTTGTTTTTATTTTCTTAAGATTGAATCCTAAGACTAGATCCTAAGATCCTATTAAAATAACATTATCTTCTTTATTTGTATTATAATCTACATCAAAGAGTAATTTTATATCAAATTTATAAAATATATAAATTTCAAACATTGTAATTAAGGTTTAATACAACTCTTTAGAATTTTGATACTTTTATTTTATTATTAAAGATTTATATTTTAGAGTACGTACTGAATCCAAAGATGATATGAATATGAATTTCATGTATAAAATAGATAATTAACAAATATGTTTATCTTTTTTATTTAATAAAGTTTAGAGTTAATTACAAAAATGGTCCTTGTGGTTTGTCCTAAAATTTAGATTTGGTCCCTGAACTTTCAATTTTGCAGAAACGGTCCTTATTTTCATAGTTTGTTTGCAATTTTGGTCCCTCAACCTATTAACTTTTCTAATATGACCAAAATACCCTTATTTTGATGCAATCTATAGGGACCATTTCTACAATTAATTATTTAACTCTTTTTTATTCTTAATTAAATAAATTATTTTTTAGTGTTACTTAAAGTTAATAAACTATAAAAAATAAAAGAATTATTCAATCATTCATGTTGGTTCATAAATGATTTAGATATTTGTAGTCTTAATTAATTTTAATTTACTATAATCAAAGTGTAAACCAATCAAAATTTATAATTGAAAAAATCATTTATGTTTAGAAACTATTTTCTAGAAGTTTCGTACATAAAATATTATAAATATATTTGACTCTATAATTCTTTATGTTGGTTCATAAAAACTATGTTTGTTGGTAAAATATTTTACTTTCTTCTTAAATAAAATCAGCCAAAGATTCTATTTTATAATCTGTTCACATTTATATCAAAGCAAGGTGATAATGGTAAAATGATAAATCTAAATGTTTTAAATTTTTAAGGTGTCGATTTAATCGGATTAAAATGAATAGTCAAATTGAAAGACGAAAAAAGATTAAAAACCTATTTATATTTCTTGATTTTTATGTAAAGGTCTGACAAACCAAAGTTTGATGATACAAGTTGTTAATCGTGAATCTCAAAGATGTTATATGCACCTAAAATTTTAAATCTTTTTTGGTGTAATTAAAAATTAAAACGATTAAATAATTGATACGTTAAATAAAAAAATTTGATTGTCTTAGACCATTTGGAATTTTTTTTAACTCGGTCAAATTAAACGTTAAATTTTTATTTATTTAAGTTCTTTAATATTTTTAACTTTAATTAAACTGTTAGCTCATAAATAATTTTTTTTATAATTTATTAAAGTTAATTAACACTAAAAATAAAGTAGAGTCAACTTTGTGGTTTGATCAACATAAATATTTTTTATTACAAATGTATGAACCAGTATAAATAATAATAAAAGAAAAAATTTCTTATTTACGAAACTTTTAAAAAATATTTTCTAAACATAAATGATATTTTCGATTATAAATTTTGATTGGTTTACACTTTGATCATAGTAAATTAAAATTAATTAAGACTAAAAATATCTAAATCATTTATGAACCAACATAAATTATAAAATAATTCTTTTCTATTTATTAAAGTTTATTAAATTTAAGTAACACTAAAAAATAATTTATTTAATTAAGATTAAAAAGAGTTAAAAACTAATTATAGAAATGGTCCCTATAGTTTACATCAAAATAAGGGTAATTTGGTCATATTAGAAAAGTTAATAGGTTGAGGGACCAAAATTGCAAACAAACTATGAAAATAAGGAACGTTTTTGCAAAATTGAAAGTTCAGGGACTAAATCCAAATTTTAGTACAAACCACAGGGACCATTTTTTGTAATTAACTCTAAAGTTTACTTATTTATAATTTTTTAATTTCTAATTTAAGTAAATGTTGAATCTGATCGAATCGAGATTTTAAGATTGTTAGGTATAAGTCTTAAGATCCTAACAGAAATCTTCATGCAAGATTCTACTAAAAATTAACTCATTTTAGTTTATCATGATCATTAAATCGTAAATTTTAAAATTAAGATTCGGATCTTCAAAACCATGAAATTGATTATCGACTAAATCAATTAAAAACACAAGTTTGATGGTTTAAACAATTATTAAAAAACTAGTTTATTTACCCGCGTATCACGCGGATATTTTTAACATATATTATTTATAGTAAGTTTGACAGGATCTAAAATATGAATAACCAAGATTAACTGATTTGAAATTTATCAGAGTATAAATCAATAATCTTGCTTTGAATCAAAGTTTAATTAAGAAGTTTGCGGAATAACACTTAATTATTTTAACAAAAACTTTCAGAACCAATGAAGCATAAAACATA
The DNA here is from genome assembly GCA_020465985.1 of Centrapalus pauciflorus. Lineage (NCBI taxonomy): Eukaryota > Viridiplantae > Streptophyta > Magnoliopsida > Asterales > Asteraceae > Centrapalus > Centrapalus pauciflorus. The sequence goes on from JAANYP010007301.1 coordinate 123,399, forward strand.
AGAAGTAATCAAGACTGTTTGTATTGCTGAATTCAATGATTACAATCACCTCTAATCTGTTTTGATTAGACGAAGAACACAGACTGTTCTTAGGGTTTTACAACCTTAGAGGCTTATGAAAACTTAAACAATAAAGCAATTACAGACTCAAAAATACGCAGAAAACTTCTATGAACTTCTATACAATATTCTGTCTATTTATATTGCTTTTTGGACTTGTTTCCTTGAAGGACTATGACTTCTCTGATAGTAGATATGCTGGAATCTTCGTGTAGATATCTTTCCTGAAAATCAGCACTTTCTGTTTATGAAACTGTTGAGCAGCTTGAATCTCTTGACAGCATGAACTGAGCAGCTTGAGTTGTTTTGCTCTGGCAGCTTGAACTTTTACACTGGCAGCTCGAGTTTCTTCAACTAGCAGCATGAACTTTGTATTTACATGAAAAATCTACTAACAGTCTGAGAAGTCTAACTAACAGCTTGAATGTACTTAAACTATTTCCCAACAATCTCCCCCTAACTTAAATTCTTTACACAAGACTTTAAGTTCTATACAAGAATTGGAAATGAATAAGTAAACTGTTATTTACAAACCAAGGCTTACAAAAACTCACAACTGTGTAAGTTTATGATCTATAGCCTTCAAAAATTCTTTCTTCAACTCTTCTTTGTCACAAGATATTCTAGCTGACTTAATTTTCAGTAGCATATCTTTTGAAAAATTATAAAACTCAAAATTGAAGAAGATACCAGTCCCATCTGTGAATTTGATTCTGAATGTCTTTGACTTGACAAACAGATCAATCTGCTTGATCTTTTTCCCTTTCTTTTCAGCATCTTCTATCTCTTGTCTTGCAAAATCAGGATCAACCACTGTACTTAGATCTTTAATGAGCTGCTTGACCTGTGGAAGAGCAGACCTTACTTGTTTAACTGACCCTATATGGTACATCTTTATTAATTCTTCTCTGGTCAGCTTCTGTACTATCTGCCAAAAAGTATCATACTCCTCTTCAGGTCCAGACTCTCTTCTGATCACAAACTTTATTCTTAAGTCACGGTCATCCAGTGACTTAGCAAACCAGTAGTTGATTTGAGGCTTTGTAAAATCATGCTGATCAATCAGCCTTTCTATCTCCATAGCCTTTTGTAAATGTTGCTCAAAGATAATCCTTTTAACTGATGATGGAATAGAGATAACTGCTTGATCAGAGGGAGCAGGTGCACTGGCACCAGCTTCAGCTTGGACTGATTGGGTTGATGGTTGGACTTCTTGGGATGGTTGAGCTTCTGGAGAGACTTTTGTTCTCTGTCTTTTGTCCATCTCCTTATCATGAATCTCCTGCAGCCTTTCAGTAGCCATGGACTGAGCCATTTTCTTCGGAATACCAGCTGCAAAGGCAAAATTGATAAGAAATCTTCTATGCTCAGCCTTGGAGTGCCCTGTTGGCATCTTTCTCTTCCTTGCTCCTTGCTTAACCACAAACCCCTTTAAGTAATCACCTAAAGTTTCATCATCATCCATAGGGGTTTGGGCTTGCTGCTCTAATTCTTTGTCTTGTTCTTCTGCTATTTTTCTGGCAACTTCAGCATCAAAGGCAATTTGGGCTTCTTTTGAAGAAAATTTATGCTTTGGAGACTCTATGAGAATGCCCTTGCCTTTGTCTTTTGTAGCAGATGTTGTAGCTTGGACTGTGCTTGTTGGAGCTTGAATTCCTTCTCTGATCACAACTCCAGTGACTTTTGAAGGAGCAGCTTGAGTTTCTAGACTAACAGCTTGAGAAGCTGTTGGGACTGCTAGCCTAGAAACTGGGACTGTTGGTGCTGCTTGGACTGTTGTTGGGACCTCCTGATTCTCCCCCTTTTTGGAAGCATTGGTTTGGTCAGAAGGACCTACAACCTTTGCCCCTTGGGTTTGAATCATCTGCTCTAATTTCACAATTTTATTTCCACAGAGAGTGAAGCCTCTGTGAAGATAATCCATTCTCTTATTCTGAGCAGCTTCTGCCTGCTTGAGAGCAAAAATTTGGGCTCCCTGTGCAGCAACGATGGACATTTGATAGTCCAACATGGCTACAACAGGTTTGAGCCTGGGATCCGTTAAAAGCATTTGTTGCAGACTAGCCTCAAGATCAGAGAACACCTGAGGTGCTTGTGATCTATCACTGACATTGAAACCAGAAGTAGAAACTTCTGGGCCCCTCTTTTCTTGGTTCTGGGGACTTCCAGCTTGTGTTTGCACACTTGCTGTTGCCATGGGTGTGGTCTTAGCTATGTTGGCACTGTCTTGTGCCTCTTTTGTAGAGACATCAGTAGTGCCAGCCACAGAACCCATATGAATCATCTCTGAAGAGATGTTCACCTCCTGAGAGAGGATGGGAGTGTCCTCAACTGGTTCCCTTTGGATATGCTGTGCAGGAGTATCCTCTTGCACAGGGATATATGGCTCTTGCTGATGGGAGGAGGAGGAAGGAGCTCCTGGTCCCCTTTTTCTTTTGTATAGGTATCTGAGTGGGCGTGTTGGCTGTACAAAAGGATCAGAGGGAATATTTGTATCATGAGGAGTGGGTTGGGGTCTTGGGGTTGTAGCAGTAATGTTGGGCTGAGCCTGCTCAAGACCCTCTCCTCTGTTTCCTGAAATGATGTGGAGACAGTTGTTTGCTTTTTGCATTGCCAAGAGACCAGTCTTGCTCCTAAGTATTGACATCCACCAGTTGTGGATTTTCTGTCAATGTTGCATCCACCATAGTCACTGTCAGAATAAGCAGTTAGTTCAAAAGGAGAGTCTTTAGGATACCATAGGCCTAAATGTGGTTGGCCTTTAAGGTATCTGAAGATTCTCTTAACAGCAACCAAGTGAGAATCCTTTGGAGAGCATTGAAACCTAGCACACACACAGACAGCAAACATTATATCAGGTCTAGAAGATGTTAGATACATGAGAGATCCTATAAGGGATCTGTATAGATGAATGTCCACATCTATGCCATCTTTGTCTGTATGGAGCTGTTTATGAGGATCCATTGGAGTGCTTGCAACCTTTGTGTCTTGATAGCCAAACTTTTCCAGTATGTCTTTGACATACTTTGATTGACTTATGAATAGACCAGTAGGCTTCTGTTTAACCTGCAGCCCTAGAAAGAATATGAGTTCCCCCATTGAACTCATTTGAAACTTTTTGTGCATTAGGGCCTCAAATTCTTTGCACAAACTGTCATTAGTTGAGCCAAAGATGATGCCATCAACATAGATTTGGACAAGTAGAATCTCAGCTTTGATGGTCTTAGTGAAGAGTGTTTTGTCCAGAGTGCCTCTCTTGAATCCATTCTGTAGAAGATATGATGACAGTGTGTCATACCATGCTCTGGGTGTTTGGTGAAGACCATAGAGAGCTTTGTCTAGCTTGTACACCCTGTCTGGATACTTGTAGTCTTCAAAACCAGGAGGTTGACACACATACACTTCCTCTTCAATTGTCCCATACAAGAAAGCAGACTTAACATCCATTTGATACACTTTAAAGCCTTTGAAACTTGCATATGCTAGAAATAGTCTGATGGCTTCAATTCTTGCTACTGGAGTAAAGACATCATCATAATCTATTCCTTCTTCTTGAGTGTACCCTTGTGCTACTAGTCTTGCTTTGTTCTTGATGACTATCCCTCTCTCATCCTTCTTGTTTCTGAACACCCATCTTGTACCTATTGCTCTCTTACCTTTAGGAAGATCCACCAGAGTCCATACATTCTGAATTTTGAACTGTAAAAGCTCTTCTTGCATAGCTTCAATCCATGATGAATCTTTTAATGCTTCTGATGCCTTTTTAGGTTCCAATTGAGACATGAAACAGGCATGTTCAAAAGCAGCTAGACTGAATTCAGTAACTGCTTGTTCAGCAACAGCAGTCTCATTGTGAACCATCTTCCTTGTTTGAACAGGAGTGCTTGGATCACCCAGTATTTGATTGAGAGGGTGATACTTGTGAACTCTTAGTGTGGGCTCTCTCTCTGTTTGAAAGGAAGTTCCAAGGTTTGTATCATCTCCATCAGAACCAGTGAGTGGTTCAGTTTCTGAAACAGCTTGACTTGAATCTGGGACTGTTTCCTGTTGTGTTGGAGCTGTGCTGTCAGGGCTTGAGAATGGCACTTCAGTGTCTGGATTTGCATCATTCAGGACCCCTGGAGGATCACAAGACAGAAGTGGTAGAGTGGTGAAATCATCCCAACTTGTTGAATCTGCAGCAGTCTGAGACTTTGTGCCAACAGCATGAGAAATTGTATTGGCAGCATGAGAATTTGTGTTAGCAGCTTCAACCCTGTATGCATCAGCTTCTGCAGTATACTCAACAAAGCTCAGAGAATTTGTTAGTGAATCTAAATCAAACAACCAATCAGGACCAGTGCCTTTGATATTAGCAGTATTTTCATTAAATTCAACATTGGCACTTTCTTCAATTGTTTTAGACACACTGTTGTATACTCTATAGGCTTTGCTTTGAGTTGAGTATCCTACAAAGAATCCTTCTTCAGCCTTACTCTCAAACTTCCCTAAGTGAGTCTTAGTGTGAAGAATAGTACATGGGCATCCAAAAGGCTTGAAGAAAGCTATTAGGGGACTTCTGTTATGGAATAACTCATAGGGAGTTTTTCCTTGAGATTGGACAACTTGAACCCTATTTAGAACATAACAGGCTGTATTAACAGCTTCTGCCCAGAAAGTCATTGGCAGATTTGAATCAGCTAGCATTGTTCTAGCAGCCTCAATTAATGTTCTATTCTTTCTTTCAGCTACACCATTTTGCTGTGGTGTTCTTGGTGCACTATATTGTCTAGCAATGCCTTTGGACTCACAGAAACTGTTTAGAATTTGATTTTTAAATTCAGTTCCATTGTCTGATCTTATCACCTTAACTTTGGAATTGGATTGGTTTTCTATCTTAAGGATAAAAGACTTAACTAGCTCAGCAGTTTCATCTTTGGACCTAAGAAAGTAAACCCAAGTAAATCTGGTGAAATCATCAACAATGACTAAACAGTATGCCCTTTTATTCAAACTCAAAACAGATGTTGGACCAAATAGATCCATATGTAACAACTGAAGAACAGATGAGATTGAATTTACTTCTTTGGCCTTATGAGAAGTTTTGTGTTGCTTACCTTTAAGACATGCTACACAATGATCATCACAAATGAACTCCTTTTGTGGTAATCCTCTTACCAGATTCTTTTTAACTAAATCATTCATGGACTTGAAGTTCATGTGACACATCCTTCTATGCCAAAGAGCAGACTCATTTGATGATGCTTTGGATATTAAACAGCTTAAAGTATTTGATTTAGTCAAGAGAGCTGTGTCCAGGCAGTAAACATTGTCCTTTCTTGGTGTTCTAAGTAAAACAAGATTTTCAGGAATTTTGAAATCCTTTGAAAGAACAATGCACTCAGAATCTGTGAACAGAACAATGTTTTGTTTGTCACAGATTTGAGAGACACTCAATAGATTGTACTTAAGCTGTTCAACATACAGAACATCATGGAATGTCATGTTGCCTGCATTAACAGTACCTTTACCTGTAACCTTACCTCCTTTTGAGTTGCCTCCAAATGCTACAAAACCTCCATCAAAACCTTTGAAATTTGACAAGCATTCAGAATTGCCTGTCATGTGCCTAGAGCATCCACTGTCCAGATGCCATCTTGTTCTATGAGGAGACCTGTGGTTGCCCTGCACAAATAACAGCTTAGTTAGTAGTGGAGTAAACCCAAACCAAATTGGTTTTGGGTTGGCCTTGTACATTGACATAACTAAAAACTGTTTTTGACTTCTTATATTTGGTGAGATCTACTGATGGAGTCTTTGGAGAGTATTTAGTGATAATATGAGGTATCCAACTATTTTGATCATCTTTTCTTCTGACAGTCTCAGATGATTCACTAGCAGCTCCAGTTTGATGCCCAGCAGCTTGAGCTGTGTTTGTAGTGCTAACAGTTTCAGTTTTTGCACTAACAGCATCAGATTTTGACTTAGCAGTCTGATCTTTTGCATTAGCAGTTTGAGCAACAGATTTGTCCTTGACACACCATATTTGTTTAAAACTTGATTTAGGCTTTGCCAAAACTTGTTTTTGATGTGTGGACTGTTTTTTATTAACTTTTGAGAATCTGTGATCAACTGTTTTCTTTGGAGCTGCTGTGGAAGGTTTCACTTTTGAGTGCTTTGCCTGATTAGGATTTGATTTTGTGTGATGCACAGTCTGTTTTGCAACAGCTGGTTTGTAAAAACAATCCTTGGCTAAGTGATTCTTCCTTCCACAGTGAAAGCATCTTTTGACAGTTTGAATTGGAACACCAGACTTTTCTGTCAATTTCTGGTTCTTGTTTCTCTGGTTTCCTCTTACCTGCTGTTGTTTAGGAAACTTTTGAACACCATGCTTTTGGCATGTGCAGATAGAAACAGTTTTACCTCTTTTAGTTCCTTTTGATGAAGATGCAGTGTTACAGTTAGAATGTACAGAAACTTGTGGAGTAGCATTGCATACACTCATCTTCTCTTTTCCTTTCTTACTGGGAACTTGGACTTCTATGGGTGCACTCTTTGTGTCACAGTCTCTATTTTGACTCTTATCTTCTTTTAATTCAGGACTGTTATCAAGGATAGGATCTACAATAGTCATAGACTCATCTAGTGGTTCATTGACAAGTCTATCAGCAACTTCACTCATTGGATGAATGTACTTGTTATTATATGGAGGTGGAGTAGCTCTGTATCCTATTCCTTCTTTGGGATTGACCTGAGATTTGACTCTATCTTTGAATTGAACTTCCATTAGGTGTTCTAGCTTTTGATTTGCTAACTTGAAGTTACCTAGATCTATGTTAACAGATTCCAGTTTCTCATTAGCCTCTAACACCTTCTGTTCAGTTTCTTCTACCTTTTTATTCAGAGATTCTATTTTCTTATTGAGTTCCTTTTTCTCCCATTCATGATAGTTTCTATCATACCCCATTTGAATCTCATTATCCTTATAATCATTGATCTGTTTTTCCAGATCTTCTATGGCTTGCATATATTCATATCTCCTTTCTTCCATCTTAGCTAGAGTTTTGCACATGCTCTCATTATGATCTCTGTACTTTTTAACCATATTTTTGCATGATTGAGAGCAGAGTTTAGAATTTACCTCAGATGGTAGTTCAGTGGAGGAGACATTTGATGTTTCTGCCATAAGTGCTTGATTTTGAAATTCTTCCTCTGTCTGATCACTCCAGTCAAACACATTGTCTTCTTGAGAGACAAGTGCTGTTGATGAGGAAGCTTGGATGGGCTGTGAAGTCCTTGATGGCTGTTGACCTTGAGATCTACATTCTCTGGCAAAGTGACCAAGCTTATGGCATTTATAGCATTCCACTTTTGATTTATCAAAAGATGGTTTGCCTTCTGTTTTGGCTTGAAAGTTGGTCCTACCAGTTCTTTTCAGAAATCTTTTGGCTCTCATGGTCAGCATTGCATGTTGCCACTTTAAATCCATCTCTTCAAGATCATCTGGATGAATTTGTTCCAAGTCTTCAACATTTAGAGCAAATAATCCATCATTGGCAACAAAAGCCTCATAGTGAGTTTCAGCAGAATTGCCATCACCACCTGAAAAAGAATCACAGTTATTAGATTTTTCAGAAGACAGAAGAGCAGTATTGTGATTATAAGAAAAGGATTTCTTTTTAGCATCAATCTCAGTCTCAAACACTCTTAAACTGTTATACAGATCATCCAATTCTATCTCATCAAGTGTGTCTTTTGTTCTCCACTATGCAGCATAGACTGTCCATTCTTCTCCAAGAGATCTGAGAAACTTTTCTGGTTGACTTCATCTTGATCCAGATTGACCTTTGCACTTTCCAGTTCACTTATCAGTTTGTTAAACCTGTCAAAGATTTGAGTGAGGTTTTCATTTTTGCCACCAGAAAAGTTTTCATACTGCTGTTTCAAGAGGTCTTTTTGATTTCTCTTGGTACTTGCATTACCAGCAAACCTCTTCTCTAAGGCATTCCAAAGAGAGTGAGCAGTATAAAACTTTTTGAACTGATGTTGATAAGCATTAGGAATGGCTATTTGTAATAGTGTGAGTGCTTTCACTTCATTCATTCTAGCCTTCCTTTCAAGTTCAGTTTTTGGAGGAGTTTTGACTGGTTTTCCCTCATCATCAAGTTCTGGATCAACTACAGGAGGGAATTCAACAGCTTCCCATATGGCATAATCAATGAATTGAATATGCTGTTGAATCCTGAGTTTCCACATCTCAAACTCAGTGGGCTTGAGCATAGGCACTTTGAGTCCTTGCCCAGATCCACTGCTGCTATTTTCAAATTCCATTGTAAAAGATTAAAAATTTTGAAGAAAGTTTTCGACTTTGATAAACAAAGAACGACCTGGCTTTGATACCACTTGACAGGATCTAAAATATGAATAACCAAGATTAACTGATTTGAAATTTATCAGAGTATAAATCAATAATCTTGCTTTGAATCAAAGTTTAATTAAGAAGTTTGCGGAATAACACTTAATTATTTTAACAAAAACTTTCAGAACCAATGAAGCATAAAACATAAGAAGTAATCAAGACTGTTTGTATTGCTGAATTCAGTGATTACAATCACCTCTAATCTGTTTTGATTAGACGAAGAACACAGACTGTTCTTAGGGTTTTACAACCTTAGAGGCTTATGAAAACTTAAACAATAAAGCAATTACAGACTCAAAAATACGCAGAAAACTTCTATGAACCTCTATACAATATTCTGTCTATTTATATTGCTTTTTGGACTTGTTTCCTTGAAGGACTATGACTTCTCTGATAGTAGATATGCTGGAATCTTCGTGTAGATATCTTTCCTGAAAATCAGCACTTTCTGTTTATGAAACTGTTGAGCAGCTTGAATCTCTTGACAGCATGAACTGAGCAGCTTGAGTTGTTTTGCTCTGGCAGCTTGAACTTTTACACTGGCAGCTCGAGTTTCTTCAACTAGCAGCATGAACTTTGTATTTACATGAAAAATCTACTAACAGTCTGAGAAGTCTAACTAACAGCTTGAATGTACTTAAACTATTTCCCAACAAAGTTAAAAGGTAAAGATATAAATATTATTTTTTTTTAAACAAAAGAATATAAGAGTGATATTATTATTTATTATGACCTATTAATTTTATATATTTTTAAATATATATGAATAGTAATTAATTTTTTATATATTTAAAACTTTTATTATATTATACTTTAATTAATAAGTTATTAGAATATTATATTTTATTTGATTTGATTTGCATTTAAAAGTTTATCATATCAGATTTGGATAGATTTAATTTAAATTATTATTATTATTTTTATAAACTATATATGCCACGTGCACGTGTGGCTTCACAATGATGGAGTATAGTTACTCTTTTATTAGTATTTATAGATTGATTAGAAAACGATAAGTTCATTAATCTCGTTTTTTTTTTATTTGTTAATATTAGAACTAGCAAAAGTATATATAAGTATAGTTTTTTTGTTTGTTATTTAGCTATGTTTTCCTTTGACCATACTCATATAACGATTAAAATCAATTTATGAAGAGAAATATCGTCCGATTAGAAGTAACAATTAAGGAAAATACTTTTTAAGGACAATTTAAAATCCACTGATCTTGATTTCTTTCCGTTAAATCCAACAAAATCTAAAGGAATTATTTTATTACGATATGCAAATCTTTATCATATCTTGATACCAATACCGATAGTGCAATTAATTTGGTTTTCTGCTTGATATGTATGCTTCCATCTATTAATATATATTATATTTATGATTGTTTTAGAACTTATATAGTTCATTGATGATATTATGTTAACATCACTTCAAATAACGATGTATTTTTGAGTTTGTTCATCATTATGATGTACCTTTTTTCGTACATAATTGAAAGTTAAACTGTATAAAAGTGTTTAACTTAAGTAGTTGGGTTGCTTAGGAAACTAGTCGATTACCAATGTTGTGTACTTTTTTTGTGCACAATTTGTAACATGTCATTTTCTCAATGTATCAAATTGTATGTTTTTAACCGATTAAAAATAAAAAATAATTTACGTGCGTGTTTATCTGTCATATTTATATGTTATCAATATTAATCATAAATTAAATTTAAATCTAAATTTTTTCTTTATATAAATTTATCTATATATTTAATTAAAAAATTATATTATGTTTATAAACTTATTAAAATATATATGAAAAATAAATACATATATTTGAAAGGGAAAATGATGTCAAATAACTATATATTTTTGAGTTTGCACACGTTTATATTATGTATTTTTTTGTGCATATTTCACTAGTAAATCGTATAAAAATATTTCAATTAGATAGTTGAGTTATCAAGTAACTGATTGGTATCGGTTACTATGATTACGTGGACAGTTTTCTTAGAAAAAATGACATCAAATGACTGTCTACTTTTGTGTTTATACACATTTATGTTATGTATTTTTTTACACACTTGGTTGTCAAAGTTTTAAAGTGTTTCAACTAAGTTAATTACTATGCTTACGTGGACAATCTTATGATATGAAATTAAGAAATCAGATGTGGCCATTTATTTCTATAATAAGACTCTTAAGCACGATAGGTATCCAATTAAATACAGATTTTTTCATTTTGATATTTATTATGTTTAGATGATGGAAATTAGGTTTCTATTGTTATAAAATGAAGACATGTCTTTTCAGTTTGATACATATCGTGTTTAAGATTCGTTTTGTAGTAGAAGATAAGTGACATTAGTTTTTTTAATTCCATGTCATAAAAAAGGTTCACATAAGCATGATAACAAACTGGTATGAGTTTCCAGATAACCGAACTATTTAATTGAAACACTTTTAAAAGAGTCACTACTAAATGTACACAAAAAATTACACAACATAAATATGCAACTATCTAATTAAAATACTTTTAAAAGTTTGACTACTAAATATGCACAAAAAATACATAGCAAAAACGTGTACAAACTCAAGAGTACATAGCTATTTGATGTCATTTCTCTTATTTGAAAAGTGAAAATTAATTAGTAAAAACATATTTTATAAAAATTATAATTAAAAAAATATTTTATATATTTACCTGCGATATTTTATGCGTTTATTAATAGTAATGATAAGTTAACTAAAAACTTAATTTTATTCTATGTATATGAAGATCTAGTTAAAATAATATTTTATGTGATTAGAATTTAGGATTAATTATGAAAAAATCAATATGTTTTTTTTTTATTATGTTATTTTTTCCTACAAAAGTCCTCAGGTTTATATTTTATTTTTGGTTTTGTAAAACAATGCTATTAGAACCCAGTTACTATTGGTAAATCGGATTTTTTTATAAATTAAAAAATCGGACTCTAATTGCCTTATTCTAAACCGGAAAATAAATTTTAGCTTGAAGACTTCTGGGATAAATAGTATAGAGGGACGAAAATGAAAAAAAAGTTAAAAATATGTTTGTTTTATTGGTTACTAACCCAAAATTTGGTAAGCATAGTTTATAATTTTTCTTATTAAAATATATTTTTTATGTTTACCAACATCTTTATTTTTCCATATGAGTCATAAATTAAATCTAAATTTTAAGTTTATCTTATTAAATATTATTAATTCTATTTTTATTTCATATGTGTTTATAGATGGGTGTGTTTGACATAACTAGTTGTAGTTTTGAGTTTTGAAATAGCTATAGCAGCTTTTAGTAACTGAAGTTTGTTAAGTACTAGAATTTTAAGTTTTATATATGTGTTTGGTAAGAGTAGCTACAACTGTAGCTAGGGGCGTTAAAGAGACGAGACTCGCAGTTAATTGAGCCGAGCTCGAGCTATTCGACTAGTAATCGAGTCGAGCTCGAGTATTAAATAGTCTACTCGATAGGCTTGCGAGCTTAATTCAGCCTAAGTTTACATGCATGTTTACATTTTCACCCATCAACTTTGTAATATTATATTTTTATCACTATTACATAAATCAAACTATATAATTCTAAACTTAAAATTATATTCTTATATTTGTATCTTTCTTGTTTGTTGTTGGGAAAAAATTAGAATGGATATTTTGTATTTATATTTCGATTTCTTTTATTCCGAATTTAATCGAGTCAAGTCGAGCCGAACTCGATATTATCTAAGTCGAGGTCGAGTTTCAAAACTAAGGCTCGATCTAGCTCGAGTCGAGTTTCGAGTTTTATTGTCGAGTTTGAGCTCGAGCTTGGTGATATTCGACTCGACTCGGCTCGATTACATCCCTAACTGTAGATTTAGTATTAAATTAATTAAATAATTTTTAATATTAATTAAAAGTTATAGTTTGTAACTAATTGTGGTATAAAAAAGTAATTATGTTTGATCAAAAGATTCAGAATTTTACAAACGTTACCTTTATTAACGTTTTATAAAATAGTTTTTCTTTAAAAATTAAAAGCTCTAGTATTTGTTCCAACATGAACTTATATCATTATAATTTTATATCATTTTTTTCATTTTACTATTAGCTATTTGCTCTTATTTCTTTTATCATCAACATACTCATGTTATAAAAAATTCTTCTCGTAATTTAACTATTATTTTGTCATGTCAATATTTCTTTTATTATCAACGGCTTGTTTTTATATGTACCAATTTGTAACTATGACATTTATGTAAATCCATCAATTTTCATGTCATTTGTCAGAAAAAAAAAAAAAGGAAACAACCAAAAACTATTAACAATTGCTAGATTTGTAATAGATTAATCATTAAAGGGTTAAAATTGAAAAAACCTTAAAAACTTATCTCACTTACACGATTAAGTCCTTAAACATTTTTTTTTCAATTGATTATTTCTTAAATTAATTTTGTTTTATTCAAATATATATATTTTTGACTGGCTACCAAATTGAGCTAGTAAAACACAACTGGTAAAATATAAATTTTAGAGACTTATGCGCTTATAAAATGAATAAAGATAGTGAGTTTTTTCCAATATTAATTTAGGTGAAAAAAACCAAGGTTACTTGTTTGGTAACCGTTGAAACATATCAAATATATATACACTTGAACAAGACAAGATAGTTTAAAGACTTAAACAATCTGGAAAAAAATCTAAGGACTCATCCATCGCTAAAGTTCCGTCGCAAATTCTATCACAAGATCTGTCGCTGATACTCATTTTTCTAGTAGTGGTTGATAGAAATATTAACGCTATATTAAACTGAGTTCTTAACAAGAGATTTCAAAAAATATATCGATTAAACTAATATAAATTTTTACTAGATTACCCATGTGTTGAATTAAGATATATATTTAAAAATATATAATTCATAAAAATATAAAAATTATTATAAAAATTTTGAGTTTATTATATTTGAATTAATTATTAGATTAGTTAGATTATGAGTAATCGATTAGATCATATTTGAAATTAAATCACACGTGGCAAAAAAAAAAAATTCAATATGTGACAAATTAAATAAGAAACCGACACGTGATACATTAATCTCTCGTTAAATAGTGTTTTTAGATAGATTTCAACAAAAAATAAAGGCTTAATTTACCATGATATTCATTTACAAAGTTGACTTAATGTTATTACATCTACCTATTAATAAGTATGATTACCAAAATTCTGGTTCGATGATTAGAGGTTTTCTTCGGTTCTCAAGGATAATGGCCGGGTGCCCAAAACAAATACTAATTTCGTTTTAATTTAAATATCTACCGTATAAAAATATACAGTTTTAAGTAGTGAGTAATCTTTACTCCTTTTTATACTTAAAACCATTTTTACCTTTATTTATCTATTTAGTCAATTTATTGAAAAAGACAGCTACATTATAAACATAAAGTTATTAGTAGAACTTACATGTTCTTTAACACAACTTAACAAGAGAAAGTTAAGAAAAGTAATAGAAAATAGAAAGAAAGTAAAAAAATTGTCGTGTTCTTTAAACTTTTATATAAAGGAAAGGAAAAAAAATTAGAAAGAAAGAATGGTGAAAAACTTTCTCTCTAAAAGTGAAAAGAATAGAAAGAAAACAAAAGAATCAAAAAATTGTGATCTTTTACAAACCTATTTTTTACTCTTTTTTTTCTTCTATGTTTCTCTTCTTCATATTCTTTTCCTTTCATCTATAATTAAAGAACAATGAGTTAATGAATTATTATAATATATTTTTGTAAGTGGATATTTATTTTAAGACAACTAAAAATAGAAATATGGACATTTAAATTGAGACGGATGAGTCTAAATTAAGCAATCATTTGCTAAAACTTTATTAGTGATGTGTTTTTGAATAACCACATTGCAATTACCTTTGTAGAGAATTGTATCATTTAAGTTTAACCCTTTTGAGATCTAATGTTGTTCACTAATTACTTCTGTAATATTTGATGGAAGTTTTGATATTTTATATTATGTTAATCCAATATTGTTTGGTATAAATATTTTATAATTATTTTTTATGCTCAATAGTTATAACGTAATTTTAATGTAATGTTTAATTATATCATTAAGTTGTCCCGCAACATAACACAGGTACATAATTACAATTAAGAGAATAAATGATTCGTATATTTACTTAATACAGCATCTTATTAAATACCATAAATTAATATTTATGATAATAAATTCTTGGGTTAATTATATTTATGACTATGATTTTATAGTTTTATCTATTGATGGCAAAAACTCTTGGGTTTAAATTTATGATTATGTATAGGCATGCTTTATCTATTGATTGCATAAATTAATGGGTTTATATTTATAATAATAATAAATTATGATTTGGTAGTTTTTTTAAGTTTGCCCATCAACGTTTTATTTCATCATTTTATTTTCCATGCTATTTTATTTTCTTATTGAAATCGTGAAATTTATTTTTGATAACCGAATGTTCGTGTTATCAAACATACCAACATTTTAGTTTATAAGGCTACTATTCGCACTCCCCTTTGATTAACCGCATCATCTCTAACATGTCATATCATTTCTATCAATCCATCACATTTAAAAAAATTAAAATATTAAACAAAACATCACATCAACAGGTGCACGTCATATCATATTAGAGAGAAAGGGGGAGGGGGTAGCGAATTAAACTCCGGTTTATTTTAAGGTTTATGTTAAGAAAAAGAGTTAAAAACCCATATTACTTCTCAATTTGGTCGCTTTTGTTTTTTTCAAATAAAGATCAAAATACTAATATGATTTACTAAGATCCAATGTAACTGTTTGGTCACGTTGTTTCTTGGATTTAAATTTGAACGAATTAGATTTACAATTATAATATATATTATGTTTATGGGTTAAAGTATAAAATGATGTTTAATGTTGACAGAATGTGTAGGTTGTGTAGTGTGAGGAATCTTAATTCCAGTATAAAATGTTAGCAATGATAAATATTTTAACCCATAGAATTTGATTAAATGTAAACAACATGTCATTCTTTATTTTTATAATCTAAAAGTTCAAGTAGACTAAAAATAAATTTCGATTCATCCAAATTTTATTCAATGAGTCAAACGGCGCCTTGTTTTAAACACCTCGAATCTATACAAGATACAAGGGTTCACTAGCCTTATATGGACCAAATTGATAAAATATTGTAAACATTATATATTTTTTAAAAATAAAGCTTAAGGTAAAAATAAAAAAATGGTCACATCAGTTTTTTAACTTGGTCAACCCCGGTTACCCATAATGAGTTTCACGTTTATAATAATAATAAGTAATGTAATAACTAAAATGTTAAAAAGATAAATGTTGATAGTCTAAAACGATAACATTATGAAAAAGAAAAAAACATTGGTCTTTTTCAATATAAACTACATATTATTTTTTAAAAATACCATTCATTTTATGATCAACTGTATTTTTTTTGTTTAAGTACATTTTTTTAAAAAAAAAACCAGTTCATAATATATAAACACATACTCACACATAGATGTGAATGTATGTAATGTTAATTAAAACATACAATGAGTAAAACTAAAAAAAATTCACATTTTTGTTTTCTATTTCTAATTGATTAATAATATTAATATTTTTAAATCTGTTAATTTGTTTTATTATATAAAAAGTTATTATTGATTTCTAATCAAAAGGGTAAAAAAGGAAAATATAAACAAGGGTAAATTGGACATTTAATTAAAGTTAATAGATAATGGATCAATTTTAAAAGTAAACCTTGAAAATATGATTGATTTTACAAAATTGAATATTTTCAAAATCAAATTCAAAATTTCATACAAACCAGATAAACCAATTCTGTAATTAACTCTTAAAATTCATATATGTTTTGAAATAGAAATAAGAAATTCAGAAGTATACGTTTTTGTTAGATTAACCAAAATAGTTTGTTTTGTTTACAAAAACCAAATATCATTTATCTGAATTTTATTAACCAATTTTTTAAATTTAGTAATTAAATTAAAAATCTTGAGTTAATTACTCATATATCCCAAACATGAGCTAAATATATATCGTACACGTACATATATGGCAATATGTTAAATTAAGAGATTCTCTTAATATAATCAGAAGTAACTGCAATTTCAAAAAGGAAAATAAATAAATTTAATATTCAATAAAGGTCAAATACAGACTTTTTTAGGAATGAAATGAGTAATTGCTTTTCTTGAGTGGTCATCACTATAAATTGCTGCAATCCTAGGCCCCTTTCATTCATCATTCTCTCTCTCTCAAAAAAAAAAAAAAAAAAAAAAAAAAGAATGAAATTGATGATCACAATGGGTGTGGTTTTATGGGCTTTTTTACTTGTATTTCTGTATCTCTTCATCAAGATTGCTTATCAAACTCTTACTTGTTATTTGATAACACCCATACGCATCAAGAACATCATGGCCCGGCAAGGAGTCCATGGCCCGAAACCCCGGTTCCTCATTGGGAACCTCTTGGATGTCGCCTCTCTCGTCTCCAAATCAACTTCCTTTGACATGCCCTCCATCGATCACGACATCGTCCCACGTCTCCTACCTCACCTCATCCTTTGGTCCAAAATATATGGTATATATATATGTTCAAATCGTTCGATTAAATTGTCAAGAACAAGAAACAATGTTTTCTTTTTCAATCAGTTAATTTCTTCTGCATGAATTGAAACACTCATATAACATATGATACAAGTCTTTCATGCACTTGTCCCAGTGGGGAATCGAAAATAAATAAAAATGGAGAAGAAAAGACACGATTTTTAAAGAATTGCCGACATGAATGTTGATTGATCTAATTATGATTTGAAACTTTTTAAAAAAGATATGATTGAGATGAAATGAAATGAATATTTGCAGGAAAAAGATTCATATATTGGAATGGTACGGAGCCACGGATGTGTTTGACGGAGACTGAACTGATCAAAGAGCTTTTAGTAAAGCATAGCACTATTTCTGGCAAATCATGGCTTCAACAACAAGGTTCTAAGCATTTTATTGGCCGTGGACTTTTAATGGCCAACGGCGATGATTGGCACCACCAACGTCACATCGTCGCACCCGCATTCATGAGAGACAAACTCAAGGTATAATACATATGTATATGTATGTATCTTTTATGTGTTTAATTATATATCTTTATAAGTCAAAATCTGAAAAACTTCCATGTGTGTCTACTGTACTTAGAGTTATGCTAGTTACATGGTGGAGTGCACCGAGGAAATGATTCAATCATTGGAGAAAGAGATTGCAACGGGTCGAACCGAGTATGAGATTGGTGAGTACATGGCTGAACTCACTGCAGATATCATCTCTCGAACCGAATTCGATAGCAGCTACGAGAAAGGAAAACAAATATTCCAATTACTTACGGTTTTACAACAGCTATGCGCGCAAGCCAGCCGTCACTTATGCCTTCCCGGAAGCCGGTAACTAATTAAACTTAATATTATAAAGTACTATTACTGTCTTTTCACTCTACCTGTACTCGAGAAATGATATGATTTTCCTTGTATATTACTCTATTTTATTTGAAAAAATCAATGTAATCTTTTTTTTTTTTTTTTCTCTCTATTTGTGTAGATTTCTTCCGAGTAAGTATAACAGAGAAATCAAATCGTTAAAAATGGAAGTCGAGCGGTTGTTGATGGAAATTATACAGAGCCGGAAGGATTGTGTGGAGATCGGGCGAAGTAGTTCTTACGGGGATGATTTATTAGGGATGTTGCTTAACGAAATGCAGAAGAAAAGAGAAGGGAATGGATTCAGCTTGAATTTACAAATTATAATGGATGAATGCAAGACGTTTTTCTTTGCTGGACATGAAACGACGGCGCTTTTGCTCACGTGGACCATCATGTTACTAGCCAGCAATCCATCTTGGCAAGACAAGGTTCGAGCCGAGGTTCGACAGGTCTGCAATGGTGGTTCACCCACGGTCGAGCATCTCTCGAAACTCTCTGTGGTATGTGATATATTTGATCAATATAATTAAACATTTATTTATGTATAACCAAATCATGAAATTTTAATTATGAGATTAAAATGGGTATCAACTATCAAGTTAACTTTTGAGCCACTCTCACATGTGTCAACTAAATTTTTTTTATAAAAAAATATCAAGTCAACTTATTTAATAAATATTGGTGGCTATTAATTAATTTCAAGACTCTATAGCCAACAATTTAGTGTGCATTTTGAGTTTTTGACCTTTTCTAAAAAATATTTTCTAAATCCCATTTTTTTCAAAATCATATAAAGTTATAAAAAAACACAATAGCGTCACATAAATAAGACGGCCAAGATATAATAATAATAATAAATAAATAAATAAATAATTATGTAATTTAAGCTAAATTAAATGATTGTACTTAATTTTAGTTATTATTTATCCGAAAATGATAGTTTGACTTGTATGTGTTGGACTCCAAAATCCAAATAATTTAATGCGTTGAAAAATTTTCGCTGAAAACTATTGTGATTTAAATACTCAAGATTCTCATGCATGGTTGTCTGGTATACTGATGCATTTCTATTTAATTTATTTTTATAAATAAAAATAATAAACTGAAGTAAATAATACTAATTTAATATCTAGTCATTTGGTAGTTAGTTTAGTTTGACATATTTCAACGTGTATATATATTTTCTAATATATATATAACAAATTAAAAGTTAGATTTGATCGAATATCGGATTTGTAATCGATGCAGTTAAACATGGTGATCAACGAGTCTTTAAGATTGTATCCACCTGCATCTGTGTTACCCCGAATGGCGTTCGAAGATATAAAGCTAGGCGACCTACTCATTCCAAAAGGGTTGTCAATATGGATTCCGGTGCTCGCCATACACCATAGCGAAGAGATATGGGGTAAAGACGTAAACGAATTCAACCCTGCTCGGTTTGCTTCAAAATCATTCTCGTCCGGACGCCATTTCATGCCATTTGCAGCTGGCCCACGTAATTGTGTCGGCCAGTCTTTTGCGTTAATGGAAGCCAAGATCATACTGGCGATGTTGATATCGAAGTTCAAGTTTACGATATCGGATAGTTATAGACATGCACCGGTTATAGTGTTGACTATAAAACCAAAATATGGGGTTCAAGTGTGTTTGAAGCCCTTGGAAGAGTGAGTGAGTGAGTGAGTGAGATGGTTTTAACTTACTATTAAGTTTGTTTATTGAGATTGACCAATTTTGACTCTTTTGGGGTTGAGTTTTAAGAATATTGCTTATGCCTTTTAATCATTCTTGTCCTTTTTTTTTATTAAATTAATTTATGAGTTTAGTGTTTTTTTGTGGGTCAAGAATAGATTATTTTAGGCAGTGGAGAAGAGTGGAAAGAGATAGAGATGGAATGATGCCTGTAATGATCATTTAACTCGATCATGATATGTTAAATAAAATGAGAAAGGAAAAGGTTGGAGATTTTTTTTTTTTTTTTTTATGTGCTTGTTTTCATACGACTCCTTGTTTTTTAGATAACCCATAGAAAAGACTTTCTTTCAGGAATAAATATTAGATTGTAGTCTACGATTAATTACATCATATTTTTATATTTTAATTAACATCGTTATAAGACCTATGATGAGCAATCTTTGATATGGAACCGAGAATACATCATACACACACACGTTAGAAGCTAGAACTAAATATATTATGAAAAATGTGAGAAGCATTATAATTCACTAATTTTATATATTAAATAATTAATTTTATACATTGATTTACTTATTTTTGAATTTGTTATTCATTATTTATAACTTTAAAAACCAATGAATCAATGTAAAAAACTAACGAAGCGTTGATTTATTTAATCCAGAATTAAGATTCGTTATCAGTATGTAAAAAAATAAATCACACTTCTCAATATATATTTAGTTTCTTACTTGATCCTATATAGTGTGTGTGTGTGTGTGTGTGTGTGTGTGTGTGTGTGTGTGTGTGTGTATGTGTAGATGAGGGGTTCAATGGAGAACCTCCATGTACCGCCACAAATGCATCACAATTCCCACGTGATGCATTACGATTTTCTAGCGATCCATTGTGGTTTCCCATGTTTCTTCGATGCATAGTAGTTCTCCATTGAACCCACCCCTATACACATACATACACACACACACACACACACACACACACACACACACACACACACACACACACACATATATATATATATATATATATATATATATATATATATATATATATATATATAGGGTCAGGTTCTTTAGGGCACCATATGCATCGAAAACCAAAAAAAAGAACCAACCACAACCTTTAGATTAAACGATCATTGATGCATCACGCGATGCATGTATTTGGTATGCATAGGGGTATTTTGGGAAAAATAAATATAGCTAGTCAAATAAAATTTAATTTTATATTAATTAAATATTTAATCAATACCTAAACAATAAATGCTAAATAATATTAATTGATACACTTCCAAAATTACAAAATCGATCTAATCAAAAAAGAAGATATGATGTCGATGCATCTAATATTCATCTTTCAATTCGTGATGCATTTCGGTTCTTCATCCTCATTTTCGGTCATATTCAACATCTTCTTCGTCCCACCATCATGCATCATCAAAATGGTGATGCATATTCATCGGATTTATCTTCAAAGCACGATATATCTTCATTTGATTTATCAAAAATCACGATGCATCTTCATTTGATTCATAAAAAATCACGATGCATCATCAAAATAGTGTTGCAAATTCATTTGATTCATCTTCAAACATGATGCATCTTCATCGAATTCATCAAAAATCATGATGCATTAGATTCGTCTTCCACAAACATCGGATAAACACGATTAATCATTCAAAATTTTCCATAAAAAAATGCATAAAAAACCAATAATATCTTTAAACGATATCATTCCATCATCATCATTGCGAAATCATCATCATCTTCATTAAAATGGCACCATGAACCGACAACTATGAATGGGGCGGTGGCCGCTGACTTTAGAGAGAGGGATGCCAATGGGGTGGCAGCCATCAAAAGGGGGTGGTGGCCGCCGGCTTTAGAGAAAGGAGGAGAGAGATAAGGGTGATCATCATCTTCATTAAACTGCACCGTGAACCGGCTGTTATGCATGGGGTGGTGGTCACCGACTTTAGATAGAGGGGTGGCAATGGGGTGGTGGCCGGCGGGAGAGGGGGTGGTTGCCGGCCGACGGATTTAGAGAGAGGGGGAGAGAGATGAGGGTGAGGGAGAGAATGTGGAAGGGATAAATAGAATGTTTGTTATTTTGTTAATTTAATGATTTAATTACCTAAATTAATTCCTTCTGTTTTAAATGTTTCTAAAATATATTTTAATTATGATTAAATACAAATTACAAGTTTAGCATTCCTAAAACGCTCTTAATGCATTTTTGGTTCCCATTTGGTTCCCGATGCATATGGTGCCCCATAGACCCTCAATATATATATATATATATATATATATATATATATATATATATATATATATATATATATATATATATATATATATATATATATATATATATATATATATATATATATATATATATATATATATATCATATTTGGGTTCAAGTGATTACCACCCATTATGTAGCGCACCAGAAGGTACCACCCTTAAAATTAATTTTTTTTTTGAAAATTTTTTAATTAACATTACAAATATCATATGTAAATTTCACGCAAATCCAAACACTCTAAGTGCATGAAAACACACATCACATAAATGCACGTGCAAATACATTCAAAATTATATAAGTATGTGTTCACATCATTTTTTAGGAGCTAGGAGATGTGAATGTATGTGAATTTTACATATTATCTTCATAATGTTAATTAAAACATGTTTATGAAAAAAAATAAAAAAAAAAGTTTTTTAAAGGTGGAACCTTCTGGTGCGCTGCATAATAATTGGTACTTTCTTGAACCATATTCTATGGGTTTATATAAGAACCAGTCAATTCCGTGAGAACCCTTCAAAATGCACAAATTTATACATCAAATTCACAAACTTAAAAATTAAATTTATAACTTAAAAGCATTATTGGTTTTCAATGTTAATAAATATCATAATCTAACATTAAAATTACCTTTAAATTTTAAATTCATCAAATTTACACTAAATGCACAAATTCATATATTAAATGCACAAATTTATCATGAGATGCGTAAATGTTATATCAAATACATAAATTTATCAAATGTATAAATTTTAGCATAAAATGCATAATTTTATACATTAAATGCACAAATTATGTTGAGATTCTCGGTCCAAACCACTCTAAAATTTGTGTATTTAATGTATAAAATTATTTTAGAGTGGTTTGAACCCAGAATATCTAATTGCATAAACCAATGTCTTATCCATTAAGCAACAAGTCACTTTGTTATCAAATTTTGTTTACTTAATTCTTTTAGTAACAAACTTACTCTTTAATATATTAACATATAAAACATTAGACTTTACTAGGGATCGAACCAAGATCTCTAGTTCCATAGATCACACACCATTATTATGCACTGCAATTTTCCTTATGATGCATTATGCTTCTCCTTGTGATGCACTATCCGGTGTGCATTGAATAACTTTAGAGAATCATAATGCATCGATGAGAAAGCATAGTGCATCATAGCGGTGAACAAAATTCGATGTTAATATATGGAACTAGAGTTATTTGGTTCAATTCTTAGTAAATTCTATGTTTTATTAAGTTAATATATATATTGAAGAGTAAGTTTGTTATTAAATACAACTAAGTCAATAATTTTGACAACAAAGTAACTAGTAACTAAATAGATAATGAATTTCTATGGAATTAGTGGTTCTTGATTTGATAGTTAGCTAAGTAATTTAATATTTTACTTTTGTATAGAATTGTAAAATGATGGACCAAGTTCGACTGGACGGTCCAGTCAAAAACTGGACCAAAATGGATCGCTAGACCGACATGACTCAGACTGATCGCGTGATCCAACAAGTGATGTGATGTACAATCCTCCCTGCATGATGCAACAAGTGATCGTGATGCACAATTCCAACCGCATGATACACAATCCCGTAACGTGATTCATTACATTTTCCTTTGCGATACATTGTGGTTTGATTCAAACCGACCTTGTGTTGCATCAAGTGATCGTGATGTACAATCTTTCATGTTGTTGCATTGTAGTTTTCAAGGTTTTCACACAGTTTCTCCATTGAACACTACACACACACAGATATATATATATATATATATATATATATATATATATATATATATATATATATATATATATATATATATATATATATATATATATATATATATAAGTTCAACAAAGTATCCCTAAAAATCTAGTGTACCGAGAGTATCTAAAAAAATTGGTTTTAAAAGATTTTTTATATAGGTATTTCAAAATCAAATATTATAGCATTTACCAAAAAGAATAGAAAGATAAAGGCAGTGAATGTACGAAAAATGTGTGTTAATGATATATCATTCACACAAATGATGTATGAAAAATTTGTGTGAATGATATACCATTCACACAAATTTAACGTAAATGATAGACTATTCATTGAAGTTTTCACATAGTTAATTTGAAACTGTGTTTGTGTGTGATTTTTTACAAATATGTTTATTTTGTTGATTTAAGCATGATTATGAAAAAGAAATTTCAAAAACATATTTATAAGAAAGGTACCTTTGGTATGTTGGATTTTTAAAGGTACTCTATTAAAACATAGTTTTTATAACTTTTTGAAGTTTGGTCTCCATATCTTTGTTATTTTTTAATAGATTATATAATTTATATTTATAGTTTAATTGTTACTTGTTTGATGTTTGTAAGTATGTTCTTTGTTGTTTTAGTGTTTTAGATATTTAGCTTAGTATATTTTTAAAAACTTTAAGTGTTTAACAATTAACATTAAGTTACATTTGTTTAATTTTTGTATTTCATTAGACAATATTGATCGATTTTTGAAAGAAAATTATTAAAATCCGAATGTCCATCAAATGTAAGAGCTTCTAATACTTCTCTACAACTTCCACAAATAATTACGCAATTCAATCGGTGATGAATGACTGTTGCATTTGCACCATAAAGAGAGAATTATTTGCCATGTTTCGGACGATAATGTAATAACTAATAACTCGTTTTCAAAATATGAAAACTCATAGTAGACAACTGTAGAATCTAATTTCTTTTAGTTTGCAACGATTAAAGACGTTGTAGCATTTACGTATTACTTTTATTATTTAATCAAGATAAACTTACCCGAACTTTTGAGGTGTGAAAAATTTTATAGAACCACAACGCTCGTATTGTCATAGCATGCTGAATTCTGAGCCCTATAAAAAGAAATTATTGGATCCCCGTAACAACAGACTATGAAATGGTTCGGTCGAAACCATTTCATTTTGATTTATCATGTTGCTCCATTGCTAATCAATCACTGATTCCTATAGGAACAAGGTCACTTTTAATATATCATGTTGCTCTTTCAGATCCCTACAACAAGCATATATATGCATGTATGATTTTATTTATTTATTTTCTATTTTCCACCATCACTAATACAACGAACCTTAAAGATTCTTGATGCAATCATACGGCAAATCTTTTCCAGGTTTTTTATTTGATCATGAAATTTGTCCAAGCAAAGTTGACAGAGATCGAGCATCGTGGTCCTCTCAAAATCTCTCTTCAAAGTGCATCTTAATTTTATGAAGTTATATATACTAAAATATATCTACATTCCATATGATCAATATTTTTCTGATGTTATCGAACCGAATAAATAATTATAAGCATACTTGTATATCATGAGAATCTGCGTACATGTAACCCAGGCAGACCTAGGTGAAGATTGGGGGATGCACGTAGAACGGTCTCCTCCCAAATAACTTCGTTTTGTAATGGTTATGTGTGCAACTTATAGTTTTATAAATTATTATGTGTGCAACTCTACTAAAAGAATTTTAAGACCTCAAAAAAATTGATTGGGTAAATAAATAATTAATACAGTAAATCAACAACATCCAATCATATTTAAAAATTTTGAAACCCAATAAATCAATACTAATTTTTAAACCCGTTGACCCAATATTAATTTTAACCCGATTTCAAACCCACTAATAAAATTACTTTAAAAGCTCAATTCCTTTTCCTAACCTATTATCTTTATGCATTCTAGTATTCTACTATTCTTTGATTCTCATTGCTTAAAATTAGGGTTTAATTGTGAGTTTGTGAATTGTGTTGAGCAAAGTTTATGTCTTTTAGTTTTTAAATTCTTTGATTGAAAGTTTAAAGTGTGTGTAATTAATCAATTTTGTGATGTCTAATTGAAATTTGAAATTGATTTGTGATTTGTTTTGTGTTTTTAGTTTCTTTAATTAATTGTTAATTTGTAATCTCGGGTTCGGTTTAAAGTTTATGCAATCTAGGGTTTAAAGTTTAATTGCGATTTGTCATTTTTGTTTTAGTTTCTTTAATTGTTAAATTGTAGGATTAATTGATAAATTTTTCAAAAGAAAGTTAGCGGAAAGTGATATTATGACGGTACATCTTCAAAAGTTAGTAGAAACGACCCAACTATAATACATGTGTGTTGACCCGACCCGACTAAAACAATCATATTAAGTTTTGAATCGTGAACGCGACGAAAATTTATGCAACGGGTACCTTCGGTGGTTGGGTCCGCCACTGTATGTCACGTCTAGAAATTCTTTGTGTATCCATTTTGTTTACGATTGCAAAATGGCGACAATTAGAAAATAGTATTAATTAATTAGTTTATAATTACCAAAAATCACACACACACACACACACACACACACACATATATATATATATATATATATACACTACTACATTTTGAAGCTAAGGCAACACTTTTGATGCAACACATTTAAAAACTGTTGCTTTTTTATTTAAGTTCGCTCTAAAGCAACACTTTGGCAAAAAGTGTTGCATATTATGATTTAATGCAACACTTTTTTTAAAGTGTTGCCATTTTTACTAAAAAAATGCAACTTTTTTCTAAAGTGTTGCAATTTTTACTAAAAATTGCAACATTTGTTTAAAGTGTTGCATATTTCAATAAAAAATGCAACACATTTTTAGAGTGTTGCATTTGTAATGAAAAAAAAGCAACACATTTTTAGAGTGTTGCATTTATAATGAAAAAAATGCTACACATTTTAGAGTGTTGCATCTATAATGAAAAAAAATGCAACACATTTTAAAAAAAAATATTTTTTTGAGTGTTGCATTTATAATGAAAAAAATATGACGTGTTTTTAAGTGTTAATACTATTTTTTCTTGTTTTGTAATTTTGAATAAAAAATACACATAAAAGTTCAATGCATTTCTTAGGATTAACAAAATACAAGATTTGATAATACATTTAGTGTTACCTTTAAGATTTATAATCAAATAGTTACTATAACTTTAAACTTAAAAAAAAAGAGTAAATTACAAAATGTCACTGAATCCAAAATTTTAAGCAAATCATATACATTTTTTTTTTGTAATTGACTCTAAAAGAAAATTGTTCCTAAAAGAAATATAATACTATAATTTTATTTATTGAGGGCTTGGACTTGTCTGAGGAGGAAATGGACTTTCCCGTCTCTCGGTGATCTCGCTCTCTCTGAGCTCTCTGTCTCCTCCGGCCGACAGCCGCCGCCATCGCCTCCAACGCCGGCGAACACCACAACGACCAGCCGCCTTCCTGACTCTCCATCTCCCTCTCGCCTTTGTATCGCTCACTCTCCCTCTCTCATTCTCGCAAACAACAACGGCAGCGGCCTAACCCTAGCGCCGCCGCCGCCGCCCCCAAACACCATCGTTGCCATCTCTCCTCACTGTTGCGCCTCCCTCGACGCTCACCTCGCCTACATCTCTCTCCCTCTCGGCTACCGCAACCACCGCTAACCAGGGCCATTGCGGCCGCCCCTGGTGCAGCGCCGCCGTTCACAAAGTCGCAACCATCTCCGCCGTTCAAACCTTAGCATCTGGTCTCCATCTTCGTTACACTCCAAAAGCCGGTACCGTTCACAGGTATCTTGTTATCTTCTGCACTACTACTTAGACCATGGTTCGGATGCTTTGCTAATTGTCTCAGGTTTATTCGTATTTACTTTAGATTGATAATCTTAAACTTTAATGGTTGATGAATTGCATTCATATGTTGAGGCTATGATTTGAGCCCATAATATTAAAGAGGTTTGGTTTGCTTTATTGTTCGTGTTTCATTTCTGGCATTCGTTGTTGGGGTAAGTCCATCTATATATCCTCTACTTTGGTATTGTAAATGTAGTTCTGAAACCCTAGATTATCAGTAACATCAATTTCCTATCTCTTTCGTATTGGAAAATCCAGCCATTTCCTTCCTACGTCCACTCGCTTATCTAAACTTTCACTTCGTTGTTTCGCTTCCGCTACTACAACCGCTGACGATAAAATTCCGGTTCTCAATCCAGTAGTTGAGATGGACGGTAATCATCGTACAAACTCGTTAAGTACAACTCTCTCGCTTTTGTAATCTAGTTTTGTTCTGTTTTTAGGTGATGAAATGACGAGGATCATATGGCAGATGATTAAAGACAAGGTTTGAAGATTTTGATATTGTAATTGTTTTTTGTTTCATAGAGTTGACCTGGTTGATTTCGGTGTATATCTATTGCTTATTGCTTATTTTTCTTGTTTGATTTTTCAGCTCATTTTTCCGTACATAGATTTGGATATTAAGTATTTTGATTTAGGAATATTAAATCGTGATGCTACAGATGATCAAGTCACCGTAGAGAGTGCTCATGCGGCTCTTAAGTAAGTGTTACTGCTTCTTTTATCCTTTTTCACGATATGACGATATGTAGTCTGTGTATGACTACTTTCTTGCTTGTTCAATATAAGTTTAATTGACATTATGATATATCTGTATATTCGTTGTATTTGCTTTCAGTTTCTGCCCATCTATATGATTGCTATAAAGGCTGATAGATGAATTGCAACTCTGTTCAAGGTCTTACTTGGTTCATATCTTACCATTGCCTGCTTTTTTACTGTGATGACATGTTGCCTGCATGAGCTTTTGACGATATGGATCACAGTATCACACACACAAATTTGGCCTATGACTCTTGTTAGAATGCTCGTAGGCAATTGATCGAGACAATGGATTCTTGTCTGCAATGTAAGCTTGTCACAATGTGGCAGGTGATTGTTTAAAGAGAAAGTGTTGATTATATCGATGAATTGTGCCAAGTAGCATAGATGTGGATGCTTATGTGATAAGTAGTTTATTTAAGTTAAGATAACTAAATATGAATGCATATTGTGTTTTGGGGAATGTGATTACCAGAAGGAACTGCAGCCTAAAATTGGTATCAATATTCCCTTTATCAGCATCTCATCCTATGGAGTGTTGGTCTTTTATTACTGATGAGTGATCTGAAAAAAATGATAATATGGATGAGATTGGAGAGTATTGATAAGGGTAATCAGGTGCTAAGGTTAGACAACTATTAAGAAGAAGTGAGGACTGAGGAATGATGGTTAGACTCTTATCTTTGATAAACTTTTTGTTTGCTTTACTGCTTATGTGGCTAAATGCTGGAGCCAACATTTGTGTGCTTATGTTATTTTATCTGTGATTGGAAGTCTTATGCTTACCCAGATTCTTCATGATTTGCAGGTATAATGTTGCTGTCAAATGTGCTACAATCACGCCTAGTTAGTCACGATCCTTAAACCTACTTTTAATGTGCCCAAGTCCAAAATTCATTGGCTCCTTGTTAATCTTGTTAGATTTGTACCTTCAGTTCCATACGCCATAGGGCATGTCTATGTTTCAGATGCTCATGTACAGTGAGAGAAGTTTCAGGTTCTCTTTGCTGTCTAGGTAGATTAGGGCAATATTCTTATGTACAGGTTAAGTTTCTTCTAATTGTTTGACATTTGAGGTTGCACGAACTTCTCTTTTGACCATAATTTTTTTGTATTTGATCCAATAATATCCTTCGATTTGAAAATTAAATCCTTAATATTCTTCTTAATTACTAGTCTGGTTATTTTGGTGGTCTTATTACTCTATCTAAATGGCAAACTGACCAAGTTGTCAGTACATGTTCAAATAATCTTACGATGCTTTCTATTATACTTATCTCAAAGTTTGCCTTTGGCCTTGCATGCTCTTTTTCTAGTATGTTGATTCTTGATTTCGGAACATGTAGTAACATAGTAAGTTATAACTCCTGGGCCTTTTGGTTAATAATGAATTATTTTGGAGTTGTCATCTTTGTTATTAACTAACATTACGAAATAAATTTTAAATGATACATGCGTTTATCTTTTATTCTAAAATCCTAGCAGCCGTGAGAAAGCCCCAATTTCTTTGTTGTCTTTAACTACACTGGTTGTATCTCAGATCTTGTAGTTTGTTCCTCATGTTGCAGACGAGATAAGAGTCAAGGAATTTGGGTTGAAGTCAATGTGGAGGAGTCCCAATGGGACAATCAGGAATATCTTAAATGGTTTGCACTTGATTCCCTAGCTCATATTGGAGAGAAATTTCATCGAAAACCGACTTAATTTGAAAGTTTGTTGCCATATTATGCAGTTTCAGGAAAGTTGATTGCTATTTTGGGCAGATTTTTGTGAAAAGTGATCGACAGAAGAAGAGTTGTGCATGATAAGCGTTGGTTTCATATGAAAGAAATTACAAGAAGAGGAATTGAATATGCATTCCCAAGATTGTACTTTACTTTATTTTTGTATCGCTTGTACAATTGATAATTCTTATTTTGATTATAGACTATACTTGAAATACTTTTTGATCGATATGTTATGAAATGATATTATTTTTGTTGAATTGAATTGTAAGTAGAAAAACTATCATGAAGCAATTAAATAAATATTTGTATTTGCATTAAATTTAAAAAATAATGAATGTATTTATTTTGTCTAGAATATATTGCATTTATGTAATTTAAAACAATGATAAAGTGTTGCAATAGATTGATAATGGTGTTGCATTACATAATGACAACATTTGATAAGTGTTGCATTTTGATAAGTAAAATGTTGCTATAAATTGGACACAATAAATTAAAAGTGTTGCTTTAGAGTATAAAAGTGTTGCATTTAAAAAGTGTTGCATTTATAAAATAATGGCAACACATTAAAAAGTGTTGCTTTAGAATATAAAAAGTGTTGCATTTAAAAAGTGTTGCATTTATAAAATAATTGCAACACTTTTGAAAAGTGTTGCATTATCTAGTGAAAGTGTCGCTTTAGACCTAAGGCGACGTTGGCTAAGGTGGCACTACATAAAGTATCGCATTAGGCCTATAGCAACACTTTTAAGGCCTAATACAACACTTTTCCCATGTTGCTATAGGTTCATTTTGTTGTAGTGATATATATATATATAGAATCAGGTTCATCAGCGTACCTATAAGATTTCAGCGTACCCTAATGTGAATGATCATTCACATATAATTTTTTTGAATAGACATGTATAAGACAACATTATAAGACTTTTTTTCAAAAGAAGCAACATCATAAATCTTGTGAATGGTAAAAAAAGATCATGTGAATGGTCATTCACACCATTTACATGGATGATCATTCACATAAATATGCATTGAGCATTCACATAAGTTTTAAGGACACAGAAAGTGTGAATGTATGTGAAATTCATATATCATGTGTATAACATTAAATTAAACATGGTTATGAGAAAATAATTAAAAAAAAAAGTTTTTTAAGGTTGGTACCTTCGGGTGCACTTGATTTCGAGAGGTACTTTTTTGAACCTGACTCTCTCTCTCTCTCTCTCTCTCTCTATATATATATATATATATATATATATATATATATATATATATATATATATATATATAGGGTCGGGATCAATG
This sequence comes from Centrapalus pauciflorus, assembly GCA_020465985.1. Taxonomy (NCBI): domain Eukaryota; kingdom Viridiplantae; phylum Streptophyta; class Magnoliopsida; order Asterales; family Asteraceae; genus Centrapalus; species Centrapalus pauciflorus. The sequence goes on from JAANYP010007301.1 coordinate 154,814, forward strand.
GGGTACCATGTTAGACTGGGGAACCGGAGTCCACCCATGTTTGGTTATAAGTTTAAAAGGATATTATAGTCAATTAGATATATATTAAATAATAGATGACAACTAATAATATAATAGTTTCCTTAATTATAGGGATTTACTTCCATAACAAATCTATAATATGAACATGTTTAATTGGATTCGACAATGGGTATTAGTGAACATGTTCAATCGGATTCGACAATGGGTTTTAGTGCACATATTCAATTGGATTCGACAATAGGTTTAGTGAACATGTTCAACCGGATGTGTCAAATAAAGGTATTTATTATTTTCTTCAAACCCTTTCGTGAAGGTTCAATTTCATTTACACGTTATTCAACATGTGCAGTCAGAGTTTATTGTGTTTTTTGTCGTTCTTAACCGTTTTGGTGATAAACCAATATTGACGGTATTGAACATGTCAATCGTGATTTATGGAGTGTCATCATTGCACATGTTCAGTTTGGGTGTAGTATGTGATATTAAGTAAAGTGGATATATTCATGGGATACACAGAATCTTTGATTCTAATTTAAAATTTTTAATGCCATTTTTACCCCTAACATTAATTAATGTGGGAAAGAATTTTAAGCAAAATTCATATTATATTTAATGATTTTAATGATAAATGATTGGCTATAAATGGTTCCCCGGTACCCCAGTCTAACATGGTACCCCATTGATCTTGAATCTATATATATATATATATATATATATATAAAAGTCGAGTCAAACAAGTTCTCTTGAGTTAAACAAATAGATCTCTTTAAAACCCCAAGAAATTTGTTATGCTCACCATCTATATATGTTACTTACATATGCATCTAACCTTTAAAATCTTCAACCATTCGACACAATTATAGTATGCATGAACGAAGTCTACCTTTATATCCATTTTGAAACTAATATATAATATATATATATATATATATATATATATATATATATATATATATATATATATATATATATATATATATATATATATATATATAGATTTGGGTTCAAATGAGTACCACTAGTTTTGCGGAGTACCGGAGGTACCTCGCTTAAAATCATTTTTTTGAAATTTTTTTTCATAATCATGTTTAAATTAATAATATAAGACTACTTGCAAAAAATCACATTTAAACACACACTAGAACTATGTGAAACGTGTGTGTTCACATGAACTGCACTGTTGTGAACGTGTGTTCACAACTAAGCAAGTTCACATGAATTTTTTCACGTTCACATGACTTTTAAGATGATAGAAAGTGTAAATGTATATAATTTTTTTACGAATAGCCTTATATTATTTGTATCTAAATGAATATGAAAAAAATTCAAAAAAAAAATTTTTCGGAGCAAATTCATATCTGAAATCCGTGTGTTCACAGGTACTCACAGTACTCTGCATTTTTTAGGTACTCACACGAACCATATTCTATATATGTGTGTGTGTGTGCGCGCGCGCGCGCTTCGACTTATAATGATTTCTCATAATATTATGACAAAATATCTTATCGTTATGTTTTTCATTGTTCCATGATATATTATTACATTAAGGGTTAATTACTTTAAAGGTAATCTATTGTAACTGTTTTTTCAAATTGGAAACATACTAAATTTTTTTCTATTTGAGGTAACATACTTTCAAAATCAAGTCAATCAAGGTAACCGTATCGGATTGAAAGGTAAAAATTATTGACATGACATTTTTTTATCCAGTTATCAGTTTTTTTATTTTTAATATTGCTTAATTATTTATAAATTTGCTCAAAGTAGCAATGTATTATCAAAACGTACTTTTAAATTGCACAAAATAGTGCACATTATATAACAGTTAAACTGTCATTTCTATTTAAAAAAATGCCGACTGGACAAAGAATCTGTCACGTTAGTAATTTTTATCTTTCAATCCGATATGGTTACCTTGATTGACTTGATTTAGAAATATGTTACCTTAATTAGAAAAAAAATTAGTATGTTACACAAATTAAAAAAACTATGACAGTAGGTTGCCTTTTGACGCAAATAACTCATACATTAACGTCTCATCAATTCTCAAGATTTACTTCTATTACTTAATTTTTTTAAAAAAACTTTATAGCCATTAAACTCGTACGATTACCATTATGATCACTTTAATATAACTATAAATCCAAATTTAGAAGAATTAGAAACACATGAATTAAAGTTTCAAACTAAAATTATATGAATTTCAAATATAGTATATTGCTAATATAAAAATATTAAGTAAAAATTATCTAAACTAAGCTAGATGTTATGATTGATAAAGAAAAATGTAATACTATAGTTTGATCAAACATAATAATATTAATCATATAAAATGAATATTAAAGCCCGGTTTTTATTTCTCTAAAAACCCGGTTTAATAATTAAAACTGAGGTCTAATAGTCAAATTTCACAAAACCAAAAAAAAAACATTAAATGACGAAAACGTGAAAACATGTTGGGTTTTTTTCGTAATAAACCCTATTCTTTATAACTAATTATGATATCATAAATAGAATATATATATATATATATATATATATATATATATATATATATATATATATATATATATATATATATATATATGTATATATATATATATGTGTGTGTGTGTGTCTATATATATATATATACATACATATATATATATATATATATATATATA
>JAANYP010007301.1:162500-260000 GCA_020465985.1 Centrapalus pauciflorus
CCATGATATATTGCATCGTGGTCTGGGTAATTTTTTTTTACGAAAAATAAACACGTAAAATTTTATCGAAAAAAATATATCATAACCAGTTTCGTTTTAAAGAGTATAAAATTCTCGTTTTTATGGTATAATTTTTTTGATTTAAAAATTAATGATATTAATGTTATTTTAATTTAAAGAAAAAAGATATTTATTTTGCTAATGTCAATCTTTTTGCTATTTCCAATCTTTTCCTTTTTTACCCCTCCAAGAATTAAAATATCACTATTACCAATCTTTTTTTCACTAATTCCAAACTTAACTCTTTTAATCAAGACCATTAGATTATTCTAATCTATGGACGATATTGGTTCTACAGTTCTACACTAAATTTAGGTTCTGCAATGATCACATCTCTATATGAACATACGGCCAACAAATATATATATATAGATATATATCAAACCAAAGGTTGTGTGGTGACCTACTTTATTTTATGAGATCGGCGCACACACTCAAAAAGGTGTTTTGTGTGTGTGGTGGCCATCTCGGCCGTACCAAAATCAATTAGGGTTTTGGTTTTCCCGTTCTTCGTGTGTTTGATTGCATACCTGGCGCCGCTCGATCGTGTCATCACCGGTGGATACCGAGAGCGTCTCATTCGTGTATTCTTGTCATAGAATACAAAGGTACGGATTTTAATGCTTTCATATTTACTTATCTTATGTTTTACTTGATGATCCGTGTACGGAATTCGTAATTTTTAAAAGCTTCCGTTGTGCGTTAATATGATTAATATTTATGTTTTTTATGAAAATCGATACGAATTCCCAACAGTGGTATGAGAGCCAAGTTAAGTAACATAATGATAGTATTATTCAAGTATTTATGTCCAACGTTTTTTTAAAAAGTTTCGATTTTTAATAATTAAAAGTGTTTAAACGATCGAAATCGATAATTAAAACGTTTAAGGTTTTGATTCGGCTTGGAGAAAATCGACCAAAGGTTTTGGAAACCTTACGGTGATTCTCGGCCAACCTTGGAGTTCCTCGGAGCTCGGGATTTTGAAACCTTAGTTCGTTTTATTTAGTTGATTTTGATTGTTTAAAAGTGTTTAATTGATTAAAGTCGGAAAATTAAACGTTTCGGTTCGCGAAATCAAACCTAGAGATTTCGGCCATGGGTTGAAACCCATGACCTCTCGGTTGTGATGTAGTAACCGAGGTGATGGATTATTTGTTCCGTCGTGTCGTTTAATTCACGGTTAAACTTGAACGATTAAATTAAATGCGTTAAAATCGAATTAATAAATCAAAAGTGTTTGGTTCTGAATATTTAAACATTTGTGACTAAATGTGTTTTCGGTTTTATAAAATTAAAGTGGAGACTTTATTTGTTTTTTTAATAAAATTCACAAATCGGTTTAAATATTATTCGATTCGATAATTAAACGATTAATTGGAATATGGAAATCGAAATAATCAAAGTGAGTTGATTAATGACTTCGATTAATTTCAGTCGTCAAAGGGTTTAATACCCTACTTGTTTTCGGTTCATATGGGTTATTGAACCCGAGTATGAGTCGGTTAACTAAGTTGGTTCGTTTCCGTTTTCCGGTAATTCGTCGTTAAAATTAAATCGGTTTTAATTAAAATTTAAGTTTTAATGTTGAAATTAAAATTAATGGTAATTTTAATTCATAAACTAGATTTAATTTATGCATTTAATATTTAGTTCCATAAAAAAGCATTATTAAATTAAAGAGAGTTTAATTTAAGGATTCCATTTTCAAATTGATGAAATCGTGACTTTGAGTTTCATGCTCGGTCATGGTTTAATGTTTTGAGATTTGATCTCGACATTAACGTTTTTGGTAGAAATCGTTTAAAACCATAAAGAAAAGTTTTTGTGTTATTTAAAGGTGGTCAATTTTTTTTAAATTTTTAAAAGACATATTTTATTGGTAAAATTGTTTATTTAGAAAATTGACATTTTAAATAAAATTTATTTTTTTGAAAAGCGTTTCAATTAAATACTAGTTAATTGATAATTATTTAAAGTAAGTTTAAATTATTTATCAATATTATTTGAAAGTAATAACTATATTTATTAAAGGTTGTTTAATAAAAAGTTTCTTAAAATAGTAAGTTTAAATTTCAAAGGTGTTTGAATTGTTAATTGTATATTTTAAGAAAAGTATAGTTATGAATCCAAAGATAATGCAAAGATGGAATTAAATTGAAATTTTTCGGGAAAAAGTTTCTAATTATGGAAAGTGTTCCTAAATTTCGAGTTTACGAACCGTGTTTAATTTAAGAACGATATTGGACATATTTACTTCAATTAATGGTGGATTAATTGGTTTTGGAATTATTTCATGTCAAGATGAAAATGAATTCTAGATTATTTAAGAGCTTTACTGTTTTAGTTATGTTTGTGACATAGCCGAGCCTTGAGACCCCTTTTTGCTTAGATGGTTGTTTATTTAATCGTGATGTTTGCTATTTTCATTATTGGTTATATTTTTGGGAAGGCCTGCGTGCCATTGGAATCCCGGGTTTTATGATGTAATCTGTAATAGGTTAGAAAATAGGCAAATGTATTTAGATTAAATCATGTAAAAAATCTTGGCGAAGATGTCCATCAAGAAGAAGGTCATTCATCAAGGACGCTCGGTGACATTATCGGACGCTTTGGCTAGTGGGAGCTGAAAGAGTTCAACCTTCTTGCCTTGTGTGTTGATTTTGTCCCTTAAGTTTTGACCTAATTGGTTTGTCCGTATGGCTCTCGGAAACCAATTTAGTTTTGGCAAGGCTATGTCACCATGTGGTTGTATGTTTTATTTCTTTATGCATTATTTTATCTGCGTGGTTGTGGTGACAAAGTAGATAAATAAAACAAATCAAAACTACAATCATTTTTGATGAAAAATTAAAGTATTTAAAAGGAAGTTTAAATTGGAAACTTTAATTATTTTGTCAGGTGTTAGATATGACATTTTTATGAAATTAGTTTTTCAAATAAAGGAGATTTATTTTTAAAATGTCATATGATCAAAGAGTTGAAATTCTTAAAACTGGTACATTAACTGGATTGTTTACCAGAATAGGTGGTGTGTAGGACAGTCTTGCTCGGGCTGTGGAATTTCCGAAAGGTTTAGAACCGAAAGGATCCTGCCCGCAGACTAACCTGACTGACCACTAGTTCTTGGTGAGAGACTGGTTATAAACCCAATTAAAAATCTGACACAGCATACCGTCCATATAGTGGCACTCACGGTGACCGGTCGTCGTAAGTAGGTTCAGCCTTCGTTGGGTGCTTACGCCGCAAACTCGGAGAGCTGTGAGGTAAGCACTGCGGATCCTAAGTGAGACTTGGGCCAGTGACTTGCAGTTGTTATATGGTGTGTGTCAGTGGTGGTTCCTCAGTAAGACTGTTGCCCAAGGTGTGGATGAGATTAAACATGATCAATTTGAGAAATTGAAAATCTCATAAGATCTAAGAGTTGCAAAGGGGTTGTAATTGGTAATAAGTTGCCTGCCTGAGTAGCTTATTCATGTAGGTTCAGCCTCCGTTGGGTGCATGAATAAGTAAAATGGTTCTTAGGATTAATAAATCATTTTTCTAAATTTTGGGTTATTGATTTATTAATGATTAATCAAATACTGATTTTTGAAAAATTGTTTAAGATGGTTGAAAAAGACAAAGGTAGAAGCGGTTTAATAATAACAATGACAATAACAGTAATAACAACAATGATAATGTCAATATCCTTTTCCCACTTGAAAATCCTCCCCAAAAGCACATGTTGCTACTTTGAGGTCCATTCGGGATATGGAGAACTCAAAAGAGGCAACTTCCAGAACTGGGAGTAAAATCTGACAAATGTTCTGAGTACAGGGTGAAAGTCGTATATTCTGGAAAGGGCACCAGAACCTGCTCCTGCAGAGACTGCTACAGTTGAGGAGAGAAATCTCCACAAGAAGCACTCTGAGGATTCGGTCAATGTTGTCTGTCTAATGCTAGCGACCATGACATCTGAGCTGTGGACTAGTCTTATGGACGTCTCAGCTTGACAGATGTATCGCCAGCTAAAGGATGTGTTCCAGGCTCAGGCTCGGACTGAGAAAGGTATACGACAAGGGCTCTGAGCTCCTGCAGAATGGCAGAAGGAACAACTGTTAGATCCCATGCGCTGAAGATGAAAGGTTATCTGGATCATCTTAGCAGACTTGGGTTACACGTGACACAGGACATGACCACGAATCTAATTCTCAATTCCTTATTGAAGGAATTTTAGCAATTTGTAATTTGTTACAATATGCACGGAGAAGATGATCAGTGGGCTGCATCGGATGCTATAGACTGCTGAGGGAGTGATTGAGGAGAGAATATAGGGAAAGAGACGGAAAGGAAAGTAAGTTTCCAAGCCGGAGGTTAAAGCTAACAAGTAGCTAAAACCTAGAACCAGAGAAGTCAAATTCAAGGATGACAAATTCTTTGAGTGCTAGGAAACTGGGCACTGGGAAAGGAATTGTCCCAAGTACTTGGAAACGGTCAAGGTTGACCGCATTGAGACTTCGTGTATCTGAATCAGTCACTTCTATTGTTCTTGGATATGTGATACCCAATTGAACAAAGTTTCATGCATAATGTCTGCAATGACTAAAATGAAGTGAAAAGAGATGACAGATTCAGTGGGAGCATAGAGACATCTTAGAGAATACTCTGCTGGACACTATTTTCATGTCATCAATAGTTTATCATGGTGTAGTATGCAATTGATTGAATTTCTTGCAAGTATTTTTGGGATAAATAAAGAATTTTTGGAGTTAAAAATTTGTTGCTTGAAATTCCTATTGTTTAAGATTACTAAACCATGATTATAGACTATTGATTCAAGTGGAACTTGAATAGTAACTTGTCAATGGAGATTGGACAAGCTAGTAGTCATATTAAGATAAAAAGGGTTACCATGTTGTTGTGTAAATTGTTCAAGTGTTCAAATGCAGTTTCATTGAACTTGTTAATTCTTGAAAGCTTGTTCAAGAGATTATATGAGTTGGATAGTCATCTCGGCCGTACCAAAATCAATTAGGGTTTTGGTTTTCCCGTTCTTCGTGTGTTTGATTGCATACCTGGCGCCGCTCGATCGTGTCATCACCGGTGGATACCGAGAGCGTCTCATTCGTGTATTCTTGTCATAGAATACAAAGGTACGGATTTTAATGCTTTCATATTTACTTATCTTATGTTTTATTTGATGATCCGTGTACGGAATTCGTAATTTTTAAAAGCTTCCGTCATGCGTTAATATGATCAATATTTATGTTTTTTATGAAAATCGATACGAATTCCCAACAGAGCCAATAAGCGAGACACCCAATTTTGAGTCAGAAGGAAAGGCCAAAGAATTCATGAGCTTCCAAATCACCCAAAGCTTTTATCTAATATACTATATATACATTCAATTGAAATTAAATGATTTTGATTACCATATATATATATATATATATATATATATATATATATATATATATATATATATATATATATATATATATATATATATATATATATATATATATATATATATATATATGAGGTTCAATTGAAACTTTTATGCATCGAGAACCTCGAGGAACTTTTGTGCATCGAATAATCTACCAAGGGTGCACAAAGGGCATTTAGGGAAAACTAAAGATATGGTAATCAATTAATTTCTAAAAATTATTAAAAGATAATTAGGAGTTACATTTTGAATTAAAATCTCGTATTAACTACATTCCTCATTTTCCTCCCCATCTCTCTCTCTCTCTCTCTCTCTCTCTCTCTCTCTCTCTCTCTCTCTCCCCCTTTCTGTCTAATTGTGTTCTTCATTATTTTAATAGTGATGATGATTTGAAGACAAAGATTGACGATGAACAACGATGATGATGAACATGAACAAAAAATGCAACCGATGATGATTATGAAGAACCCGATGCATAGATGGATGATGAACAATGAATAATAATGATGCATAGATGGATGATGAACAATGACGATGCATAGATGGATGATGAACGATGAACAACGAAAAATGATGATGCATAAATGGACGATGAACAATGACGATGCATAGATGAATGATGAACAAGTTGAACACGATGCATAGATGAATGAAGAATATGAACGACGAACACGATGCATAGATGAATGATGAACAAGTTGAACACGATGCATAAAGCAAGTTATTTAATTTTTTGTTAAATGCGTCTTTTTTTGAACACGATGCATAGATAAACACGATTAACATTGAAATGCATCGATCTCCATCATCTTTTTTGAATTTGTGTAATTTTTGTTAAATTTGGAAATGTATCAGTTGAATTTATTTAGCATTTATTATTTGATTATTTATTGAAATATTAAAGTTAATGAGGCATGCACATTCCCCAAAATGTCATTCCTTGTTTGTTTCTATAATGCACAAGATGCATAAAATTGTCCAACTATATACCCTTTTGCCATTAATCTAATCCATACAATTTTTTAATCTAATGGATGATATAGGTTCTTTTGTACCTCGATGCATATAAGTTCTCAATTGAACCTCCCTTTATGTATACATCAACTGCATGCGTTTATCTTTTTGTGTGTATAATGGAAGTATTGATGGATGTTGATCCCCACTTCACTTGAAAAAGTCTTTTTAACTTACTATAATTGTTTAAAGAAGCTTAGATTAACCACATAAACATTAAATGGCACACCACCAAATTGCACCACTAGTCAAATCACTTCTTTTTATTTAATTTTGTTATCTTACTACTCAAAGCTACCTCCACCACTACCCACCACCACCACCACCACTGTGGTGCCCATCACTTGCTACTTAAATTCCTTCAATTCATCTTTTGTCGATGTTAAGGATCTTACTTTTATTCTATTCTTAAACATGAGTCATTGTATCTTTATCAAACAAACGCGTATATGTTTTGTTAAACACTCGTAAATGACAACATGGTTCTTAATTATCGAGTGATCGATTGCCTTCTTAAGTATGTATAAGCATATATGTTTTTGTATATGCACGTATAATTAATAAAGTACATGTGAATTTGCATACGATATGATTACAAAGTCTGCTTGTCTTGGGAGGGAGATGCGCTATCAAAAAGTATGGTGTTTCTCCACCAAAAACACAAATAAACAATATATACACGATTTATCTCTTTCATGTTGACTATTAGACTGGTCGGTATGGTCCCATAGGATGGATTAATTTTTGTGCTTCTTAACTTTGTGTTTACCAAGCACTCTAAAGTGATCATTTATGTTGTTGAAACCCGATAACGAAAAGTCAAAAAGCAACCTAAACACGGGTGTGTCTAAATGAACCCCCTAATGTACGTACTAAATAAACCCCTACTTATGTTCATTAACTCATATCAATTTGTTTTTTGATATATTTTAAGTATTAAAATAGTATATATTAATTCATATTTTTGACAAATTGCTTATTTATCTCATAGAAGAAGACATAAACCCTAAACAGCTCCCAAACTAGTCTAAACAGAGTCATAATACGAGCATGTGGAGAAGTAAGTGATGAGTAGGAAAGTCAAATTAACACATTAATTAGTGGTACGAAGGACCACACTTCGAAACCGGTCAACACTCCATTTACCTTTTTTTATTTACAAGTTTTATGCACTTTGACTTCCAAGAAGTCAACCAAATGTCCCTAAATTTGAAATAGACATGGTAACAGGCAGCGATAACCAGGGATATTATTTCTCATTTTCATCGATGCTTCTTTCTTATTGAACAACAAAAGGTAGAACTAACCAGGAGCTACGGCATTGTCATCACCCGCGAAAGAAATACCCATAAAATTTATTTAAAATCAAGAAAGCTAACAAAAACTAGCAGAAGATTACAGAACAAAAAACAAAATCAAAAACAAAGAGGAAGGGTAGGTAAACAACCCACAATGGTCATAATAGACACTTACAATTAGCTCTAAATTTTAGTCATTCATGCTTCTTGCTCCTCTTCTTTATTCCATCAAGAAATAAGTTTACATTCATGTTTTGATCACCATCGGGATCGGGGATTCCTATCGAAAAATCAAGTTTTTTCACGTCTAAGTTTAAACTACAAATAGTATTTTAATAGAAAAAGTATATAAATAAACTTTAAAACAAATCCATTTTAATTATTTTTAAGCTATTTACATGTGTAATTGATATTTATATACACAGATATTTAATTCTTTATCATACAATTAAAACGAAAAGATCTACGTAAATAACATATAAGTTCTATAAATAGAAATAAAACAATACTATTTAAAACTATATGAAAGTTATATATGTGAATAATTAATATATAATGTATATAAAATGTAATTAGTAATTTACATTGTAAAATTAAATAGACATAATAATTTATAGTTAAACGTTAAATAGGATCGAGTTTAGGGTTGGGATTCGGGATTAAATTTTTAACAATCCTCGCCAGATCCCCGTTATATAAAGTCGGGGATTCCCCGTCCCATTCCCATTCCAATCCCATCCCCGGACAACTCAGCAATTTTCTGGTCAAATCGGGGTCGAACTTTGGTTTCTGCATCGAAGACATATTGCCAAGCCTAATTAGAAAGGTAATTCTTAGGACCCGTTTGACTTACTGAATGTAACTTGAAGGAATCAAATTTATTTATATTGTGTTTGAATTATTGGATTACAAAAATAATAGATGAAATCTTGGTCACATTCTGTTAAATTCTATGGAATAAGGAATTCATTATTCCTAAATATTTGTAATAGAATTTGTTAGTGTATGTTGTGTAAAGATCATATAACTACGGTATCATGACTAATTTCATAAAACACTAGAGGGTCATACCGATTATCAGAACTGAGCAGATGCAATCAAATTATTGAACAAATGATATTGGATATTGTTTATGACACGAAATAATAATTGGGATTAAATTAATGTGTGATTAAAACTATCTCAAAGTACGGAAATTAAAAGTGTAATATTAAATATTGTAGTGATTTATTTGTCATTAGATGATAAATAAATAATTATCTATTTTTTATTTATTATTAAATATTAAATATTAAATAAAAGAATTATTTATTTGAATTGATATTATCATCTAATTATTAGATAAATAGATTGATAATTATAAACAAATAATTAGAGATAATGTATAACATATGATTCTTTTGATAAAAAGTCTTATAATTTTAGTTTATACATGTTTATGTGAAAATTTTATGAAACAAGGGGATTCGTTCGGCAAGCTTGATTATGTAAAATACGTTCGATCTAGATTATATATATATATATATATATATATATATATATATATATATATATATATATATATATATATATATATATATATATATATATATATATGGTTCGAGAAAATATCACTCATTATGTAGCGCACCAGAATGTACCACCTTTAAAAAAATTTTGAATTTTTTTCATAAACATGTTTTAATTAACATTATAAAAATCATATGTAAATCTCACATACATTCAGATCTCCTAACTCCTAAAAAATGATGTGAACGTACACTTATATAATTTTGCATATATGTGAACTTGCATTTATGTGATGCATGATTTCATGCACTTAGTATGTGAATATGCGTGAATTTTATATATCATCTGTGTAATGTTAATTAAAACATATTTATGAAAAAATTTAAAAAAATTACTTTTAAGAGTAGTACCTTCTGGTGCATTGCATTATAAATGGTACTCACTTGAACACACACACACATATATATAGGGTCGGGATCATTGTGGTACTATATTAGACTGGGGAACCGTAGTTCATCCATGTTTGGTTATAAGTAAAAAGGGGTAATATAATCAATTAGGTTTATCTTAACAAATAGATGACAACTAATGAATTAATAAATCTCTTAATTATACTGATTTACTTTCATAACAATATCTTTAATAAATTTCAAAATTGGTTTTAGTGAACATGTTCATTCGGATTCGACAATGGGTTTTAATGCACATGTTCAACCGGATGTGTCAAATAAATGTATTTATTATTTTCATCAAACCGTTCGTAAATGTTCACTTTAATATACACGTTATTGAACATGTACAATTGGTATTTATTGTGTTTTTACTTGCTGTTAATCCTTTTTGTGATAAACCAATATTGACAGTATTGAACAATGTTCAATCGTGGTTTATGGTGTGTGTAGTCGATGAGTTTCATTTTGGTGATAAATCAAGATTAATGGTGTGTCATCATTCCACATGTTCAGTATGGCTGTAAGGAATGATATACTAACTGAATGGAGATTTTCATGGAACACACAGAATCTTCGATTCTTATTTGAAATTTTCAATATCAATTTTACCCCTAACACTCTTTAATGTGTGAAAGAATTTTAAGCAAATTTGTATTTTATATAGTGATATTAATGATAAATGATTGACTATAAATGGTTCTCCGATACCCCAGTTTAACATGGTACCCCATTAATCTTGAATATACATTTATACACACACACACACACACACACACACACACACACACACACACACACATATATATATATATATATATATATATATATATATATATATAGGGTTGGGTTCCGGTAAAAACCCTTGTTACCGTGAGAACGTGAGAACCACTCCAAAATGCACAAATTTGTACATCAAATGCACAAATTTTAAAATTAAAAGTTTTACTTAAATTATTATTAGTCTTAAATATTAATAAATATCATACTTTAACACTAAATTTACATTCAAAACTTACATTCATTAAATTATAAACTAAATGCACAAATTTGAACATCAAATGCACAAATTTTCTTAAATGCACAATTCGTACATAAAATGGATAATTTATAGCATGAGATGCGTAAATTTTTACATGAAATGCATAAATATATCTAAAACATTTAATTTTAGTATCAAATGCACAATTTTATACAGTGGATGCACAATTTTTAGAGTGGTTCTCACGTTCTCACGGTAATGAGGGGTTCTCATGTGAAACCAATCCTATATATATATAATCAGGTTCAAACAAGTAACTCTTGAAATCAAATGCATCCGAACGTACCAACCTTAAAAAACTTTTTTTAAATTTTTTCACATAGACATGTTTAATATAATGTTATACGCATGATATATGAATTTCACATAGATTTACACTTTCTGTGTTTAAAAATTATGTGAATGCTCAATGCATATTTATGTGAATGGTTATCCAAGTGAATGATCATTCACATCATCGACATGATATTTTTTTATCATTTACAAGATTTATGATGTTGCTCCTTTTGAAAAAAAAAGTTTTATAATGTTGTCTTATACATGTTAATTAAAATAAATATATGTGAATGATCATTCATATTATGATACGCTTGGTACGCTGGAATCTGATAGGTACGCAGATGAACTTGTATCTATATGTGTGTGTGTGTGTGTATACATATGTATGTATGTGTGTGTGTGTGTGTATAAGGGTGGGTTCAATGGAAAACCACTATGCACCTGAAAACTATGAAAACCTACGCATACCGTCAGATTTGGTGCATTTAATGAAAAACGCGGTGGCATGATCGTAAATAAGGTGATGCATCACGCGGGAAATTTGATACATCACGCGGGATTTTGATGCATCACGCGGGGAATTTGATGCATTTGTGGTGGTGCAGTGCGGTTTTCACAAGTTTTCAGGTGCATGGTGGTTTTCCATTGAACCTCCCTATATATATATATATATATATATATATATATATATATATATATATATATATATATATATATATATATATATATATATATATATATATATATATATATGGGTTGGGATCATTGCAGAACCTTAATTTAGTGCAGAACCATAGAACCAATCTAAACCATTAGATTATAATATAACACTAGGGATAAGATGGTAATTATACAATTAACATTGAATTAATAGCAGCCTACCAAGTTTGACTGTCCACTTTGACTTTTTTTTTTACTCTTTTAATATATAATGGACATGCAGTGTTGCATCGACGTTAAATATACGATATCAAAGTGTTCATTCGACATCGAATGGTCGTATGGGTAAAAAAAAGTTACGAAAAATAAACACGTAAATTTTTTTTCAAAAAAATATATTCATGACCGTTCTCGTTAAATCCACCAACTTTGACTACTAATTTTGACTATTATTTATCTCTGTTAATAATGAACGTATATGCAGTGTTGCATCGACGTTAAATATAGGTATCAAAGTGTTCATTCGATATCGAATGATCTCATGATCTCACCATGATATATTGCATCGTGGTCTGGGTAAAAATTTTTTTACGAAAAATAAAAAAATATATATCATAACCGTTCTCGTTAAATCCACCAACTTTGACTACTAATTGTCACTATTATTTTGGCTCTGTTAGTAATGAACGTATATGCAATGTTGCATTGACGTTAAATATACGATATCAAAGTGTTCATTCGATATCGAATGATCTCATGATCTCACCATGATATATTGCATCGTGGTCTGGGTAAAATTTTTTTTACGAAAAATAAAAAATATATATCATAACCGTTCTCGTTAAATCCACCAACTTTAACTACTAATTGTGACTATTATTTTAGCTCTGTTAATAATGAGCGTATATGCAGTGTTGCATTGACGTTAAATATACGATATCAAAGTGTTCATTCGATATCGAATGATCTCATTATCTCACCATGATATATAGCATCGTGGTCTGGGTAATTTTTTTTTACAAAAAATAAACACGTAAATTTTTTTCGAAAAAAATATATCATGACCGGTCTCGTTTTAAAGAGTATAAAATTCTTGTTTTTATGGTATAATTTTTTTGATTTAAAAATTAATAATATTAATGTTATTTTAATTTAAAGAAAAAAGATATTTATTTTGGTAATGTCAATCTTTTTGCTATTTCCAATCTTTTCCTTTTTTACCCCTCCAAGAATTAAAATATCACTATTACCAATCTTTTTTTCACTAATTCCAAACTTAACTTTTTTAATCAAGACCATTAGATTATTCTAATCTATGGACGATATTGGTTCTACAGTTCTACACTAAATTTAGGTTCTGCAATGATCTCATCTATATATATATATATATATATATATATATATATATATATATATATATATATATATATATATATATATATATATATATATATATATATATATATGCATGCACAATTGAAAATAAAATATTGAAAAATTAAAATTAAACATTATCCATACTTCCATAGCGATAGCAATGATTAAAAAGAAGCGGTGCGTAGGGTTTTTTATTTGCATGATTTATTTTAAACATGCACGAGTGGCACCGAGTGCCCCTTTTACCCACACACACCACGCCTGTAGCCCTTTAATGTCTATATATATTTAAAATATTAAAATACGTGTATTAATATTAATTTATAAAATCATTTTCTACAATATTATATTATACTCTCTTAAGTAAGGTCGTTAAGAACGCGAACTTAATTGATATTGTTTTTGTATGGGTTAATTAAAAAAAAATCGTAAAGCTTTTAAATTGAATAACATTTTAATATCTTTTTGTATTGTTTTTAATTTGAATAACATACTAACATTGTTTTTGTATTTTTTTCAATTAAAAGATTAATACCATTATAAACATATCAATCCCACTAGGTAATCAATAATCTCTAAGAATTGTCACGATATATTTTCTGGTCAAAATACACATCGTAAAGTTCCGTTGATTGGATGAAAAAACTGTTATTTCAGGACAATTTACCTTCTATTCCGGTAATATTACCTAAATTAACGTGTTTTCATTAATGTATTACCCAAATTGAAAAAAAAAGAGTTAAATATGTTACCTAAAATAAAAAAGATGATAACATTGTATTTATATGATTGACTAAGGGTGAGCATGGATCGGTTTTTCACAAAAACCAAACTGAAACTCCGGTTTTTATATTCAAGAAACCGTTCGGTTTGGATTTATAAAAGGTATAGCTTTTCATTTTTCATTTTGGTTTCGTTTTTCTTTGTTCACAGTTTTCAATTTCTAGCATTTCTTGACAATTTGACTCATTGCACTATCAAATATCGCATTTAAGTTCCTATTAGTTTAGGTTTATTTAATTAATCATCAAATGACTTAATTAAACCATATGAATAATAACCCATATTATGTATTTTCAATTTATATGCACACTTGTTCGTTGAAACTCATCAGTGTGCCCCTCCTATGACTTACAATGTCACCTACGATGCTCGATGATGTCGTTTTGGTACAGAATGACACTACAACACAATTGTTTCCAAGACATGCTTGCAGCCAACATGTCAGATCATCATCGTCCGTCACACATAGACAGCCTGTTGTTGTCCTCACATTCTGCAACACTTACTGAGGCATCCAATCCGACCATGCATGCAACCCAACGTATTAGATTATCATCGTCAGTCACACATAGGTGGCATGTTGTTGTCCTCACATGATGGATTCCCACACAATTATTATGCATATATGTAATTGGTCATGTCTACCCGATTAATTACGGGAGTTGTTCCCAACAAGTTATATACACACATACATACACAACCACGTCTACCTCGAATCAGAATGGGAGTGGTTTTCCTCAAATAAATCAAGTACACTAGGCATGGCCTACATTGTGTACATTGGGCCTTCCACAGTCCCAGTAGACTGAGATAAGCCCTGGACATCCATATGAGTCCAACCAAATCGACAATGAAAGTTGAAATCCAATAAGCCTTATGAGAATCCATAATGATTTATATGGCCATTTAAGAGCAGCCACCAATGTGATCAAACTAACCATTCACCATTATGGTTCTAATACATTCTCGAGTACCTTTCGATAGTTTTCCATGAACTTACCGATTAAACTGTCTTGGTCCACAGTTTATAGCCAATTAAATGATCACCATGTGTGACCCAATTTACAACGTGAAGTTATCATGCATATAATCATTATTGTCCACAAAAATGATTTGTCCACCGATGAGGTCGTTAATCATGCATTACTACATTTCAATCTAAGTTATTCATGTAGATAGCCATTTATGCATACAATATCAAATGCATGTTAATTAGCATCCTATTATGCATGATCACATAACATATTATCAACAAAAGTATAAGTAACAATTAACATTTAACTGTTTTTCTACATTAGTCCTACAACTCACAGTGTTTGAGGTGATAAAATTCCAAAGTCTTCAACCAAGGCACAATAAGCAATAGCCCAAAGACAGTCAAGATTTGAGTTCAGGTTTTCTCCAATTCGATTCACCTGTATAGTGGCGATATAATAAAACTGTCAAGAAAAAAGAAAATAGGAGTGGAGTGGTAATTCTGATTCGTTCAAGCAAACAAGTAGACAACTAAAAGACAAAAATTTAACATAATTTTTTAAAAAAAAATTCAAAACACAATTTTTTTATTGCATTTTTTTCTAGATTTTTTTTAATTATGATCAAGTTTAGTTTTATACTATAAATCATTTTGATCTTTTTGTCTCCGTTTGGTTGAAATGATAAACCGGCTATCTTTTTAGATGGAGAGTGAGAATACCGTCAACCATTAGGGAAACTATAGGTGACGGAGCTTTGCACTTGACGGTCGAAAGATTTATATTTATAATTAATAGTAAATGAATATTTAATAAGTGGTCAATAAGGTATTCTAATTTTATTTATTATTTGAAATTAATTACAAAAAAACAGAAATTGCAAGGCGGCCAAGTGCAATTGCCACATTTCCTAGTCAATATCATGGATATGACAGTGACACCAAATCTGTTTTTGCATAAACATTTACTTTACGAAATTCCTACAAAAAGTAAATAACTTTTTTAGGTTTTTTTAATATTAAAAAAACTCAATAAACTTTTCTCAGTTTTGTTATTAAGTCCCTAAACTCTTTTTCTGATTGTTTAAATCCTTAAACTATTTTTGTCTTATTCAAAAGTATATATTTGACTTGTTTGACCGGTTACCAAACAAGTAACCTTGGTTTTTCATCCGGTTAATATTGGAAAACACCAACTATCTTTACATGTTTTAGCGATTAAGTCCCTAAACTTTTTGTGTTATTGGTTGTGTTTTGCCTACTAATCCGGTAGCCGGTCAAAAATATATACTTTTGAATAAGACGAAAATAGTTTAGGGATTTAAACAATTAGAAAAAAAAAGGTTTAGGGACTTAATCACAAAACTAAAGAAAATTTATAGGGTTTTTTCAATAATAAACCTTTTCTTAAAGGTGATTTTATTTGTTTACATCCTTATCGCACCCTCTAAATTTTTCTACACCCTTATAATTTGATGTTTTTTCCTCACATTTCTCTTTTCTATCCTCTCTTTTAGGGTGCGATTGATACTGAAAACAAAAAAACAAAAAATGACAATAGAAAAAACGGAATTACAAAGAAAGAGACTTGGTATGGAAAATGTGAATTTGTTCATCTGTTTGGCGGAACATATGATTCAACTGAAAAATATAATATAAAATCAGTTCTCTTGTTTGATTGTTGTAAACAGAAAAAATATTTATATTACAACATTCTCTTTGTTAACTCTGTTTTTTAATCACAATCTTTTACTCAAACCAAAAAAAAAAAACATACAACAAAATTCACAAATGAATAATAATTAAAATACATTGATCAATCCAAAAACAACATTATGTTCTTGATCTAAAACAAACAAAAAGATGCACAAATTAATAATTAAAGTATGAGTTAATATTGAAAAAACACAATCAACTTTTCTTATTTCTCAATTATGTCCCTAAACTTTTTTTCTAATTGTTTAAGTCTCTAAACTATGTTTGTCTTATTCAAAAGTATATAACTTTGATCGGCTATCGGATTATCCGGTAAAATACAACTAATCGATAAAATTAAAATTTCAAGGACTTAATCACTAAAATATGAAGAAGATTGTAGGTTAATTTAAACATTAATCAATTGAAAAAACTAAGGTTACTTATTTGGTAACTGTTTAAACAGGTTAAATGTACACTTTTGAATAAGATAAAAATAGTTTAATAACTTAAACAATAAGAAAAAAAAAGTTTTGGAACTTAATCGCAAAAAAAAAAAAAAAAAAAAAAAAAAAAAAAAAAAAAAAAAAAAAACTGATGGGATTTTCTCAATATTAGCCCTTAAAGTATTATAATCATAATCAAACCAAAAAAACATGACATAAAATGCATGTTCTTTATTCAATTGAACGAAGCCAACGAAAATTATACGTCGTCCACAAACGAATCACAACATGCATGACATAAAATGCACTTACGACAACTATTTAGCTACTCGTCTATTACACATTATTCTTTGTCTTGATGGTGATTTTGCCATCTACACATAAAACTCATCTTATAGCAAAATCAAGATTCTCAACTATAACAAATTAAAACAAGTATAGAAAGTATAAACAATTATAAAGCATAGCTAACCATCCAAGGTAGACATGGCAATGGGACGGGACGGTGCGGGGATCTCAGTTCCCATCCCCATCCTTGCTTCTTGATCCTCTCCCCCATCCCCGTCAGGAAATGAGTTCTTATCCCCATCCCCGTCCCAATCGGGGATCGGGGATCCCCGTCGGGGAATCGGGTTTTTCAAGTTCCTAAAATATTATTAAGTTTAAACTATAAATAGTATTTTAGTTGACAAATTTATGTAAATAAACTTTAAAACAAATCAATTCAAACATATTTGAGTTATTTACATATATAATTTATAATTTACAATGAAACTAAAACAAAGAAATGTTTGCAAAAGATTTATAAAACCACTAAAATGAAAAAAAATAATAGTATTTTAAACTATAGAAAAGTCGTATACAATAATACTTAATATACTATAAAAAATGTAATGAATAAATTACATTGTAAAGTTAAATATATATAATAATCTATATCAAAACATAAAACATAATCGAGTCGGGGTCGGGGATTAAAGTGTCTCTCATCTCCGCCCCATCCCCGTTAATTTAAATCGGGGATTCCCCGTCTCCGTCCTCGGTCAACTCAGTGATTCCCCGGTCAAATCGGGGTCGAGTTACGAGTTCCCCGTCGGGTATGGGTTTTTTTGCCATGCCTAATCCAAGGTTACATTCTAGCCAGAAACAGGATTTATAAAGCATAGCTAAAAATCCAAGGCTGCATTCTAGCTAATCTATAAATAACAATATGAGATTTAACTAGATTCAAGAATATATATATATATATATATATATATATATATATATATATATATATATATATATATATATATATATATATATATATATATATATATATATATATATATATAACAAGAACCAAGAAGATATATTTAGCCTACTATATGAGATTTAACAATTTGAGATTTAGCAAGAGTATATAAAACAAGACTCAACAATCTAAGAGGACAGCAATGACCGAGAAATCTCAGAGGACAACTAAATAAAGACGAAAAGAGGACGGCTATACAGAGTCCCCGCTAGTGAGTGGTGGGCGTCGATGGTTGATGGATGATGTGGAGGAGAGAAAAGAGGTCATTTTTCTTTTGATCAGTGGATGAGAAGAAGCATTTTGGGATACGATTCAACATGAGAACGGTAAGAGGTGTGGACGAGAAGAAGCATTTTGCATACATGTGTCATTAAGAAAACATCTCTTATTATTTTCTACCTCATATTTCATATGATGGCCTGTGTCGTTTCTGAAGCTTTAAAAGAACCAGAGTTGAACAACGATGAAAGCTATAATGATGGTTTGTTTTTGATATTTATAACAGTGGATGTACATGGGCTACAATTTGCTCCTAAAATCGTGTAGATAGGGGAGCGGTTTAATGTTTGTAATGCCATTTTTGTCCCTTATCAAGCGTATGGCTTAAGGTTTTAAAAACAGTTGGTAGGGATAAATTTGGAATTACATATCAAAAGCAGTTTTGTAAATTGAACTGTTGGTGTACTTTGACCAATATGTCCTTTTTCTTTTGTCGTACATAGCAAGGAGTAATGGATATAGATGTAATTTAATACTATAAAGGAAGTTATTATGCTTTAAATGGATGTACACTATGCATTAAACAAATACTTGAAGCAGTTCAAACAATTTGAGATTTAGCAAGAGTATATAAAACAAGACTCAACAATCTATGAGGACAGCGATCTAGACCACTTCAAATCTTCGTTTTCGAGAGGGATGATCAACTCGAGGTTTTCCTGGTCAAGGTAAGGCTTTGAGTTATCCGTTTATATGACCGAGAAATCTCAGAGGACAACTAGATAGGACGAAAAGAGGACGGCTATGCCGCTAGCTAGTGAGTGGCTGAGGACATGGAATATTGGAATCTATACTAGAGTTCTAGAGATCAAACACTCGCACATGTTTGTTACCTGTGGGTAACATGATTTACCTCCTCCATATAGTTTAGTGGTTGGAGTCATGAGATATTGAAATCTATAGTGGAAGTCGAGAGCCTAAATCCTTTCATATGACTCTTACCTAAAGGTGGATTACCTTTATTAAAGATTTCGAGGTGGTATTTTTTGCCAATCCAAAATTTAAAAATAAAAAAACAAAACTTGTTTATATATCTTTTTTAATGTAACTCAGGTTTCGACTTTTACAATGAAAATACAAAAGAATAAGTGGGATCAGACTAAATGGAAACCTAAAAATTAAAATAATTAGAACTAAAAATCGGACTGTATGAAACTAGTTCTGATTCAATCCGTCGGCACGGAAAAGACAAAACAAAATAAGAGAAGAAAAGAAAAGGAAAATGTTATAAAAAGAAAATGCAATCCAGATTCATATTACACTAAAAATAAAAATAAACGCAGATTGGAAAGGAAGGTGGTGATTTCTCCTGTTTGAAGCACCATTGACATGACAATCTGATACTTTGGCTTCATTCCACAACTATAAGCTGATAATGTTTTTTGTTTTTAATTAAAATAATAATAATAATAATAATAATACTGGTATACCTATTTTTGTTTTTTTATTGGTTCTGATTTTGAATATTAAATTTGCGTTAATTAGTTTTATTTTTTATGTTAAAAATGCTTTAAATATGCGTAATGGAGCCAGGGAGCATACTTTAAATGGAAAGGCATGTCAATTTATATTAATTACTAGTTTTTTACTCATACGATAAGCTGCGGCATATACAATATTTTTAAGATTTATCATGAAAAAAACCAACATTAGTTTTACGTTTTTAGAGTTTACTCCCCTGGTATTACTTGTTACTAATAAACTCTTCAAGAAAAATTTAGTTTTTAGAATTTTCTTTTTATTACAAAAAAAGTCATTAAGTTTGAGGACTAGTCTAAGGAAAAAAAATGAAAACATGTTGGTTTAGTTTAGAAAAGGAAAGTGTTGATCATTAAAAAAAACTCAAAACTTTTTTTAAACCAGAGAAAGAAAACAATAAATAGATGAATTTTAAAAAATAATAATAATAACATGGATGGAAACTGTAAAAAAAAACGTGAAATCGTGTTAGTTTTTTTTTTCATTAAAAAACCTCTCTACACCCACTCATCTCTATCATACTCACCTATCCACCCATACTCAATCTCATCCCAGCTACATATACTCAATAATAATATACTCTACATAACCCTACTCACTTCACCCCAATCTAGCTACCTACACCAACCTATTGTACCATACCTACCTTACCTACCCATCTCACCCTTACCTTACCACCCTTACACCCACTTATCTTCATGCACCTCACCTATAATAATACATTATCTCTCGTACACCTCCAAATTGTACTCAGAAATCATTTGACACATTTACAAACAAACAAAATTCTATAATTAAATGAATTTAAAGTCCTACAAACCAAAAACGTGAATCATTCTAATCATATTAGATTTAAACCCTGTTATTTTCAAATTTTGTCGTTTTTAAATCCAGGTTTATCAAATTACTACGATCCGAACGCATTTTTGACATTCAACTTTTTTAAGTTTTAGTTTTAAGATTGAAAAATCAAGCCCCCTTAGAAGAAAAGTTTTGTTTAGTTGGAAAAGCTTAAAAATAAAGTTTATTATAAAAAAAACTAACATGTTTTCACGTTTTTTGTCTTTCGTCACTTCGTGTTATTTTTTTCCAGAAAAGTATCAAGTTATTTTTTTTTTTTTGTGAAATTTGACTATTAGAGCCCGATTATATTTGGTAAACCGGGCTTTTAAAAACTAAAAAGTGGGCTTTAATAGCCAAATTTCACTAAACCACAAACAAAAAATTATTGAGAACTTTTCTGGGAAAAAATAACATGGAGTGACAAAAACACAAAAAACATGAAAACATGTTAGTTTTTTTTCTAAATGAACCCAAAAAAATAAGCTCTAAAGTAGGTTTTATTACAAGTTTGAGTTTTTCACTGAGCAAATTACTTTCTTTAACCTTCTAATAAACATAAACTATCAATGTTCTTTTATGCAGTTTTAAACTTAATTTTTACCAACACTTTTATAAAATTAAACTAAGAGCTCCCACCCTAATAAAAAGTAACAACTCCAAAAAAAAACTCCACAATAAAGCCACATTAATTTCACCAAACATACCCCTACACATCATACAAAAGGTGTTTTTTTTTTTTTTTTTTTGTATGAAACTGATCATCTAGTAACCAATAAATATAAAATTTTGAAATCATTCACCACACATGGAGTAGGTTTTAGAAATTGTGTGATAGAAATAGAATGAGAAAGGATGTATCCGTAAAAGGATAAACGACAAGTTTACTTTTGATACAAAGTGGATGAGTGGAAGGAGCACATCACCAAGTTTGGTTTAGTGTGTGTAATTGTGTGTAGTCCAATCCATATGGGCTTATCCTTTCCTTTGCCTTTCAGGCTCAGGTGTTGTGGTTGACTCCAAAATGAAAAGAGTAGTAGTATAAGAAGTACTTCACTTTGTACCATAAAACAAGGCCTAGTGCTAATTCACCTTGCAACTATTTAGGGTTGACATTTGATGCCATGTCTCCATCTCCCACCTATGTTTCCCTTTCCCTTTTCATGTCCCTTTCAAGATAAGGTTGTACGACTCCGACTATGATAATGATACGCACGTGCACAATATGATTTCAAACCAAGTGCGTGTGATGTGGTTTCCGTTAGCAAGGCATATGGTTGGTCACCTTCAAATAATACATACCTTGGTCACAATGGAACCACCGTTGATGTTTTGCGCATACAAAATAATATATCGAAAATGCACATTATTACAATGATCCATCATCCAAAGACAAGCAGACAGACCTCCAGTTTCCACACCATCCAAACACCAAAACAGTGGATGGAATATACATTAATGAAAAAGGAAGATGGTTTTGTAAAATACACGAGTTTTATAACAAAAACAAATTGAAAGAAATAAGGGAGCAAAAAATATCACTAGAGAAGGCATTAAATATCATTTGGTCAACATCTAAAAGTTAACAGCAGTTACCACATGGTGATTTGTAAAGTTTTAGCCTTTTTGGTCAGTATTGGTAAGGACTTTCCGAGTAATGTCCTTGCTGAGGTGGATTGTTTTGGTAATGATGGTAGGGAGGGTGGTGTTGAGGGTTGGTGTTGCCGTACGATGTATGTGAAGGATTAATATCAGCGTAAGATGGTTCTGGTCGAGGAGCATTGTAGGAGCTCTGCGGAGGACGCTTTTGTCCACCGTAGCCTTGGTAAGTATCATGGGTCCCAGCTATGGATTCTGGACCACCCACGTATGGATCTTGGAGCTTTGGTCTTGTTCCCGTCATCTAAAATCAAAAAACTTGGACACATTGTTAACTACGTAAGCCGTATCAAGATATACATTGCCAATATAGGGACCAAATAAAACCAATCACTATTGTACCTAAGGTAGAACTGGCCTCACTAGCATAAAAATTAACATAATTGTTTTAGTATGCTAATTGTTAAATTAAATTAAAGGTAGAACTGACCTCACTAGCATCGCCGAATCCGGATCCAATAGCAGAACCCCGACTACTGTTTGGCATCTTCAGATCCACAGCACCTGGATACCTGATGTAAAAACATAGGACGGAATGTGTCAGCTAACACCTAACGCAGAGATTAAAAAGATCATTAGAAGATGTGCTAACACATGATAGTATAGTATATTACCCAGTGGCATTCGGAGGAACTGGGTAACCATGAGGTTCATAGTCCCTTGGAGGGGAAGGATAACCACGAGATTCATATTCCATAGGAGGGGCAGGATAGTTACGAGGTTCATAGTCCCTTGGAGGAGCCCGATAGCCACGAGATTCATAATCCCTAGGAGGAGCTGGATGGCTATAATGGTCATAGTCCCTTGAAGGGGCTGGATAGCTAGGAGGTTCGTACTCCCTTCTACCACCCTTAATAATATTGACGACAAGTACAAATACCAACAACGCAGCTTTTAGAATCATCTCAATCACAAAGAAAATAATATATATTTAAATGAAAAAGAAAATCCATTGTGATTTTAAATTTGCATAAACCATTTCAATAAAAGTGTATGCATAAAACTCAAGTCCATTTGAACGGAACAGAGATTTAGGTCTTTCAACTTCCATACCAGTGATATTAGCTCTTATCTTCACAAACACAGACTCCAGCTGTTTGGCACACTATAATTTCTTAATTTAGCATATAATAATATAAGCTTATCAGCCACCTAGCTTGTATACCATTATCAAATTTGGGAACTTATTAAGACAGACGACCGAGAAAGAAAGGCTCCGCGTTCTCCAAGTGGTTGATCTTAGCTTAGGAACATATTATCTTGGTATATTCTCAAGGTTTTGTAAATTTTATACGACGTCAGCTTATCACTTTCCTGCTATCATTCCATAACTGCCTCTCTAACTGAAGTTATCCCAATTTAATATAAATCTTTCTCAACTCCACTGACAGTGATGGAAGATTATTAGGGATCAACATTGCACTTGTTTAACTAACCTTAAAAGGTTCGTAGCCGCCTGAGCGACCACCTTGTGGAACACCAGATGGAGATTGTCGTTCAACAGGTAACCTTCCTCGTGATAAAAATACTGGACCTGAAGCAACCGGTGCAGGTTCTTGTCCAGGTTTTGCATCTCGAAGACACCTTGCTCTATATCTTGATGCAATCTCGGCTAATGCATCTTTAGCGGTACCATAACTTCCAGATACCTAACAGATCAGCATGGTAACCTCTGGTTACATACTTTGAAGAATTAAAGTGAAAACACTTTAACAGCAGCATACTATATTCGCTGTAATACGTTCACCTGCACAAGCTCTTCATCTTCACCAGCACATTTGGGTTTTTCTTCCTTAGAGTACACACGGATGTCTGCTTTCGTTCTCCTCCTCATTTCATTGATTACCTGGCCTCCTTGTCCAAGAATGCACCCAACTTTACTAGATGGAATAAGTAGTCTAGTAGTAATGGTTCCTTTCTCAGAGTAGTCACCCGTTTTATCTTGTAAAAGAAGAATTGCGTCAATTGTTTGTGATCTTGGGTTCCACGAAACCTGAAGCAATTTCGGAAAAACGAATTATCAGATGATGCCCTCTCAACAAGAAATACACGGGAACAGTTCACAAGAAGGAGCAGATGTGATATAGATGCACTTCAAGTAAATACAAGTTACTGACCTCAAATGATGAGACACGGATCACCCGTTCTTCTGAGTCTGCTGATACGTCATCGACATGTATACTGGTGCCAGTTTCTTGCTGCAGTTGCCTTACATTCGAGCCCCCCTTACCAATCACCCCCCCTATTTTTGCTGTAGGACAAAGAATTTTCATTGAAAACTCAGCTGGAGTTTCCTCAGCATGACCACCATTAAATTCAACTGGCCCGAATCTCGCATGCTCACTGCCATAATCCCCCCTCCACCGCATTGGTGCAGCACCACGGGCACCTGAGCCACGTTCAGACCAGATTGGATCTGCAGGTGGCAAGGGAGGACCAGGAGGATGCAATCCTTGGCGCCCGATAGGAACAGGGATTCCAGAAGGAGGTTTGTCCTTGCGTGGATTTTGATGCAACAAGGTAGAAACTTCATAGAGAGCTCTCTTTGCAATAGCTGGTTTAGCAGATATCTGCAACATCCATAAAATTGGATATACTTCACATGTAGAAGTATACATGTATAGAGGGAAAAAAGACGTTCAAGACAAAAGCCAATATAATTCTTTAAATTACATGTCAAACGATCATTAAATGTTGGAAGAGTGCAAATGGGAAGAATCTGCAAGAAAGGAACCAAGTGTAATACAAAGATTCTACCAATCTTATGCACTTCAAAAGTATGAGAGAACTGTTGGACATCTATCTCAGTAGATTTGCAAGGAAGACACTTACTTTTTTCCTTGAGAAAAATAGGGGGGGGGGGTCAGAGACCTGCTGGGAAAATGCTTTGAAGGCTATATAACAGAATCACATAGACTCTGCTGCCAATTCATAATTGCCTCTTGAGAAGAAATTTTTGCTGCTACCAGATCAAAAAAAATTTGGTTTTTTATGGACCAAAGATGAACTATATCCAGGCCAGTATATGCAAACCATTCTTATATACGTAACTCAAGGATGAACCAGTGGCAGAACTTGAACATTTTACTTTGCAACCAATATTATTATGTCTTGTTTTCATTATTTTGGGGGGCCAGCATAATTGTGTGTGTGTGTGTAGCGTTGAGTTCCATGGAGTCCCATATTAAAGTGGAGTCCGAGAGTCCCATATTAAATGTTCATGTTCATTACGATAAAATGTTCAATTTCATGCAAAAGTGCAATATACACATGTTCAAAAGTGCATTACGATCAACGAGTTTAAGTTCATACAATGTTAATAAAAGCGAAGTCGCACTCGAGGCGACATGCCTTGATTAGGGACTAAGTCGAGAACCAACTAAATTTTAGAAAATAATTTACATGACAATGTTACCATAAAGACAAAATAAAAGTATATGGTGTAGAATTATAGATATAATATCAAATACACTACCTCAATCCATAATTATTAGTATTGGCAAACAAAGTAAAATGTTCCAAAATATTGCGTAAGGCAAACCAGAAGGCCGAAGTCAACCTAACCTTTGATGTTTTCTGGGGGTATAATTGATCATGCAAACTATGTTTTATGCCTTAAAATCCTAATAGATTTTTATGAAACAAGGCCCTGGACTCTCGCCTAACTCGCCCAGGACTAGTCGTACAAGGCGCTCCTGAACATCTTAAAGGCGCCAAGCCTGAAATGGCCTGGCCTGAGGGACTTAGTCGCAGAGGCGCAGGCCTTTGATAACATTGAGTTCATTATGATAAAAAAAATCTATTTTATGCAAAAGTATAATATTTAAACAATCAGCACTTGTGAACTGATAATGCACTTTTAAACATGTGCATATTGTATTTTTGCATGAAATAACTCTTTTATCATAATGAACTTCAAATTATGTAAATTGGTCAATAGTAATGCACTTTTGAACATGTGTATATTGCACTTTTGCATAAAATAAAATATTTTATCGTAATGGACATGTATATTTAATATGGGACTCCAGGACTCCACTCTAATATGAGACTCCATGGAACTTGAGTCTATATCTATCTCTATATAAATATGAATGTGTGTGTGTGTGTAATCATACACACTCTGCTACCAAAATTAGTATATCTTTTGGTACCAACGACTATCAATAGTTCAAGTCTACAAATTACAAATTAAAAAGTTCAGATATCTATAAACTCAAATAGTAACTTGATTGATTACCTTGTGTTGTACATATCTTTCGTTTCTTATTAAATGTATTTTATTTCTAATCTACAAGTTCAAATCATGTTTAATTTAGGGTAGAATGTGCATCTTAAATTGCATGTATTCAACTTCTTATGTTATCTACTAGGAAAGATGTCAACTTCCAAAGAAATGATGATTTTTAATAGTCTTTTGTCATGCTGTATTCTATATTTTTTCTTTGATTCTAAAAATTTTACTTCGATTAGTTGATCTATGGTGCCAATGCATTTCTAAATCTTCTATATTATACTAATTATGACTGGTTGACGTAAGAACAACGCAGTCTGGCTTGACATGCAAGAATTTCATCATTGCAGTGCTTTATTCGACCACTAGGAAGAAAAATAAAAGTAAACAAATTGGGCTAGAAAATTCATCATTCTCAAATTGACGAATACTAATAGCATAGTTGTTTTTTGGTAATTAACCCTTAATTGCTAAACACTAGCTCATAGAAAGTCGCTAAAAAAACTCCTCATGCATAACAACCAGCCACAAAATATATTATATATCAGTAGCAGAACGCAAACCATTACCTGCACCAACTCATCAGTACTCATAGCACAGACTGGAAGCTGATCTGCAGGCAAAACGCGTATGTTTGCACCAGTTTCACTCCGCAATCTCTGAATGACATCTCCTTTTTTCCCAAGCAGGCACCCAACTGTGTTGTTTGGAACAAGCAGGCGTGAAATGACCACATTTTCACTATCGGTTCCACCAACTATGTCTTCCTCGACAATCCTATCATGAACTTTTAATAAAGCATCTTGGGCAGCACATTGGAGTTCCATCTCATTTTTATCAAGACCCGTATCCTCACTATTGTGTTTTACAGGCTTCTTTGTCGAAGGGCTATAGATTAAGATAACCCTCTCTTCTGAGCCAGGAACCGAGTCAGCAACTGTGATCTTAGCTTGGGTTTCTTCACGCAAGGCCTTGATTATCCCACCACCTTTTCCAATTACACTACCAATTTTTCGAGAGTGACATAATATTCTGTAGACCGTCTCTGAAGTCTGAGAGCTTTCTGAAAATTCATCGCCAAATCTCCCTCTTTTGTTACCACCGCTCTCGGGAAAGGGACTAGGACGTCTTTTGAAGGAGGATCGCCTATCTTCCATATGGCCAAAAAAACTCTACTGCTGAACCAGATGAAATCCAGCTGTAACATCAGTAAAGCAGAACTGAACAAGGTTGGTAATATTCAACATGATAGCAATACAAGCTCGTATATGACTATATGGTCACAAGGCTCAGAGATTTCGAAACTTAGCATACTTGCAAAGAACTTTATAGGATTTGAACAGACCACAGTTACAAGATAATAAAATTACAATGCTCTAAAAGCTTTAACCAAAGTAATCCCTTCTATACACATTCTTTCAACACAAATTCTATTTCAAACTAACGAAAATGTACTTCAAATGAACAAGGATTAGAACATCTAGGAATATAATTTACTGTGTACTACTTTTCCATGAAACAAATCCTTGACAATATAAAAGGTAATAACCCACACAACTATATGGTGACAAATGGAGAATATTTATCACAATTATTTGGAAGTATTCACCATAGCAGTAAAGTAGAAATATGGTGAATACTAGCCATGACTGTATGCTAATTAATGTACATGATTTTAGGCTGCAAAATATGAATTAGGCAACTAGCTGTCCTGCTTTATTGTAATATGGATTTCAATCAATTATAAATATCAACATATCATAATAGTTAGTTTTTGTCCTTATAAGTATGGTAGTTCTTTATTCCCTAAAACCACATTGTATCATAGCTTTCTTAGCTTTCATGGATGAAACAGCCATTACAATTGGAGATTTCCTCATAAGTCAGATTTTTCTTTTGATACACTGAAAATCACAATGAGCCAAGGTGGAGATTGTTTAGTCGTTTAGTCTGATATGCCCTTAGGCCTCACATCTTGGGCTTGTGAGTCCCAGCGAAAAACAGTCCTAGCTCATCTCTAGTTCGCCATGGCATATCACAATTACTCTGATCGTGAACCACGTAAAACATTATGTTCTTGTCACTTGCATTGTTATTGTTTGTCATTCTTAACCCTAACAGAGATTTCGCTCATCGATACCTCCAAGGCTTCAGCTTACCTCAAAAGAAATGAACCCAAAAAAAACCACCTACAATGAGCACAATTCTTGATTTAGTGATTAATGGGAGGAGAAAACTTGGTTATCTCTATAGATGTCACACAATCCAAAGATGGAGATCCAAATCGACAGACATGAATGAAGTTGGCTATAATTGGGAGGGGCAAACTAGGTAAACCATATCTCTTTCTTGAGTTCGTCCTACATCAAAGGATGTCTGGGAAGCCATTCATGACACCTATCCTGATCTCAAAGACTCTTCCCATATAATTGAGTTAAAAGTAAGTCATGGAAGTGTAAACAAGAATACACACTGTTACTACATATTATAGTGACTCTGACAATTGTTCCTTGCAAGTACTTGTTGAAGATCAAAAGCAGCAATTCACTTCTGAAATAGTTCTGTTTACCAAGTAAAACTAGAGCACCTATCCAAAATTTTACAATCTTCACAAATCCATGCTACTCCATCCAGCTCTATACAGTAAGGTAAATTTATTTCTTCAATTTCAAGTGTGAATCATGGTCAACATAGCTCTTGGATCATAAATGCGGGAGGTACTAACCATATGAGATATGACATCTAGTCTCAGGGAAGATGATTAGCAGTATTAGGAGAATGGAGACCTATATATCCTTGAAAATGGAGTTGAATCTGACAAACAAGTTCAAGATACATGTCTTAAATCTAGTTCTACTTTAGATGATATCATACTTTGGCAGTATAGTTTAGACATCCAAGTTTTCCTGATCTGAAAAGTTTGCTTCCCGTGCGTTTGGTTTGAAGGATTTGAACACCTCATTTAGGATTTGAATTTCAAAATAATTACATATTATGTTTGGTTGAAAAGAAAGGGAGGAATCTAATTTCATTTAGCATTTGGTATTCCCCCAACCTCCTCTTTTCATCATACTCCCTCTACCCCAATTATTATATAATCCCTTAAACTAAGGTTTCTATAATCCTTTCATTTTTTAGTTCTATCATTTTCAAATCTTATCATATCAAAATCCTATCATTTTCTAATCCTATCATGTCAAATTCCATCGATCCAAACGGCACCTACTTTTTTTTAAAATAAAAAACATAAAAGTTAGAAAAATCCAACGACCTTTGGTTTTGAGTGATTAAGTCCCTGAACAACCTTTTAGAATGATTAAATCCATGAACTATATAAAAATGAATCATCAAGTCTCTAAACATTTTATTGAATGATTAAGTCCTTATACTTATGAAAAGGACAATTAAGGCCTTGCACTTTATTAAAATGAATTATTCAATCCTTATAATAAGAGCTTATATCATTAGATAGTGATGTACTTTCTCGTTTGTCCCATTTAAGTCATTATACATTTTTTCATACCGTTAAGTAATTGTACAAAACCCATCCCATCCTAAGCCATTATGGAACCTTAGTGACACATTTACCATCACTTTATACTTTAATTGACATGTTATCGACAATTTACACTTTTAGCAGCACTTTATTTGAAACAAATACAAAAGTGAGACGAGTTATGAAAGTAGAATGACTTAAAATGGACAAAAAGTACAATAACCAAAGTGAGACAAACAAAAAAGTATGTTACTGTTTAATAACATATACCCTTATGATAATAAAAATTAGTCATTCATCAGTACAAAGTCTAGGGACTTAATAGTTTATTTTTTTAAGTGCTGGGACTTATTCGTTTATATTTTATGTGCAATGACTTGATCATTCATTACTATATATTGTAGAAACATAACCATTCAAACAAAAAGTTAAGAGATTTGATCATTCATTTTTTGTAAAGTTCAGGACTTAGTCATTCAAAAAAATGTTTAGAAACTTAATCGCTCAAAAAGTGCAAGTACGTTGACTATTTTTAGAAAATGTTCCCAAAATAAAAACCTATCTTTGTTTTAGTGTGTGGTTTGTCAATTGACATCACCAATCATTATTTCCCTCTAGCATGTATCAAACAT
Organism: Centrapalus pauciflorus; assembly: GCA_020465985.1. NCBI lineage: Eukaryota > Viridiplantae > Streptophyta > Magnoliopsida > Asterales > Asteraceae > Centrapalus > Centrapalus pauciflorus. The sequence goes on from JAANYP010007301.1 coordinate 193,430, forward strand.
CAAAACCTTTTATGTCAATTCATGGTGATGTCGAGGGGCCATCTCCAACATCTACTATATTTAAAAAAAATTGTTCAGTCACTTTCAAAGATGGCAACAGTTGAACTGGGTGTATTTGTTGAAAGAGATATATGAAGTAACAAATCTTCAAAATATTTCATAAAATGATTGAGTCACAAATTTAGGCAAAAACTAAAAATGTTTAGAAGTGACAATGGCAAGAATTACCTTATAAAGATTCTACGAGAAATCTTTTAGAAAAAGGTATGATGTATCAAAGCTTGAGTAGCAAAGCCTCTCAACAAAATGGTATAGCAAAGCAAAAAACAAACATATTTGGAGGTCAGTCAGTAGGGCATTGGAGGTCAGTATCTTAATATCCTTGGGGAGATGTTCTTTTAACCGCTACATATCTTACACGTCATGTCTACCAATATCATAAACTTTAAAACACCCTAATATATATATAAAGAGATAGTTTCCCAGTTTCTAGGTTGTCTTGAGATTTACCTTTACAAGTATTTGGGTGTATGACATTTGTTCACATACATGACCAATACCATAGAAAAATCAGATCCTCGTGCTAGGAAATGTACTTTCATTGGATATTCTCCTAAAAAAAGTGGTACGAATGTTATGAATACCTCATCCTACCTCGAAATGGTTTTTGTCACCATGTGTCACTTTTTTCAGTCTACGCCTTTTTTTTGGGTACATCTTCATGGAGGACAATAAAACGAATAAACTTTAAATCTTAAAAAAAAATTCAGGAACACCATTACAACCAACTCCAATTTCTAATAAATACATAAATGAATGACACATCTAATGAAAAGTTTGTTTTCAAGTTCATCGAGCATCTGATGATATTATTGAAAACAGAATTGAAGAATGAAAACAGAATTAGAGAAAAAACCAGAAGAAAAAAGGAAGCAGCGGCCAACGAAACTGATGATCTGATGGAGAGATGCAGCACTGTCTGAAGAGTGAAGACCGAAAAGAAACAAACATTAATTAATGAGGCTAGTCTCCCTGACACTATTTTGGAGCCTATTCATGATCCTCCTACTTAATATTGCTAAGCACAAGGGCACCAGAAAGTATCCTATGTCGAAATTTGTAAAATACAAGAAAAAACCCATCATCAACATGCCTTTATTCTTGTTTATCCAACATGAAGATTCAAATAAATGTATAATAGGGCCAATAGGCTCTAAAAGTTTGTTAGGCACAAAAAATCCTCAATTGAACGTAAGCCCATTTGCTAGATGATTAAGAAGTTCCAAGTCAAAAATTGTGAAGTAAAATGGTGCACGAGAAGTAAAACACACACACAAACAAAGATATATAAGAACAGATTTTTACGTTGTTCGGTCCAGGAAAGACCTACGTCCATGCCCGCACTAGCAAGTCTCTATTGAATTCGAATTAGGTTACAATAACAAGAAGATAATATTTATAAAAAACAACTAACGAAAATAGCAAGTCTCCTGTACATGTTATGGAAGTCATAGATAGTATGGCTTGACAATTTCGAGCTTAGACTATCGTGAAGTAAACATAGAATCTGTCTCAGCCTTGATTACGGAATCTGATTTCCTGCACGCACAGGATTGGAAGAAGAACAAGAAGAAGATATCAACAGCCCCAAGGAAGGCATTTACCTGGCTAGGGTGACTCATAAATTAGAAAGCAAACTACGGCTTGCATACCCATAAAATTTTAATATCTTCAGAACTTAAGTTCCCTGAATCAACTTCCAAGTAAGGGAAAACGATCGAACATTACACTAGATGGCAATAGAAAACTAGACCAGTGACACAATATACTATTTATGAGGCGTCACATGTGGTTTCAATTTATCATTTTATTTTTACTTTTTTTGCTCATGCTTCATACTATGTTAGAAATAGTAACCAAATGATCTGTTATAATGATGACCTCTCTAGGATTCACCATGCTGGTCCCTATGAGAAAATATACTTCAAACCAGAAGATGTAAAGGCTGCAATTGTAACTTGTGGTAGACTCTGTCCTGGGCTTAACGGTGTCATATGACAGGTGGTTTCTAGATGTGACTATGATTTTATATTTTCAGTGTTTCATCAATCAAGTAATAAGACTCATGCCACTTCCTTGCCATTGGTGGTAGTGTTGAAAAAATCCGTGCTTAGAGCTGTTAATTGGCTGCCAGGGTGTTAATTGTTAAGCATGGCCCCCATTTCAAATGGCAATTTTATGAATTGAGTAAATTGCTCAAACCAGGCTCAGCCTACTCGAAACTCGGTCCCTTACTGAGGCGAGTTGGAGGTAATCGGCTTCACAACTCGGGATCGGTCAAACTCGGTCAACTCGACCAACTCAGTCAAAACTCGTCCAACTCGGTCAACTAAAGTCAAATTTTTATTTCTTTCCTCAAAGACAACATATACAAGTTAGGTCAAGAATCAGGCTTAGTCGGTCACTCGGTCAAAATCGGTCAATTTTTTCTTTAATCAACAAGCATTTAACCTAGGTCAAGAGTCTCTCTCTTCTCCAATTTGAACTTTTTAACAATTATGTTAGTGTTATTGAACATATTTTTTGGATCTTATGAACAATCATATTTATATTTGAGTATTTATAAACATGTTACATGTTAAATTCTGAAATTTACGAAAAGTTATGATCCGAGTACTACCCAAGCACTCCCCAGTCCCCACCTAGGCCGAGTACACGCTACTCCCCGGCCGCTCAACTACCGCCTAGAGAGTTTTACAACATTGAACCAAGCTTTTAGTGAATATTTCAACCCATAAAGGCAACATTTTAGCCTTACAAATCTTTGGCACGTAGTATCTTTGAACCCCGGTGAAAGTTCATGTAAACTACTTCTAGGTCGTCATTGAGGAATGCATTTCTGACATCTAATGTCTAAGTTGGTTGTAATGTTAGTAACGTTCTAACCGTATTTAAATTTGCCACAATCGAAAAAGTTTCAAGATTATTAATGCAATGTGTTTGAATGAATCTTTTAGCTACTAGGCACGCCCTATATTTTTTAAGACACATATGACTTTCAAATTCATACACAGTATCTTCTCAAACATTTATAAATTCTTATTAATGAATAAAGAATTCACAACTCCTAGCTTGCAAAAATAGCTAAGCCTAAAATGACACACAACTCACTTTAAACTAAAGAAACTAATCTAAGAACCACTCAAATTAGTTACAATGAAATTTATTATAATCTCTCGGATTAAGATCTCTAAAAGAATGTTGGGAATGCTAAGCTTAGTTACTGTTTTATTTCCTGATCAGCTTAGACAGCTTTGCTCGAGCAGCATTGGACATTCACTTGTATTCACGCACTTCAGATGGATGAAGAGGGAAGGTATTTATACCTTATATGACTCGACATACGAGCATTGCTCTTTGTGTTTTTCTTTCATTGGATGCAAGCCAGTAGACAGAGAATTTTTTGCAGGCAAAAGAACAGAATAGTGGGAAATGCTTTTCTGCAGAGACACGGTTGGTGAGCTGTATGTCTAAAAACAAAAAGAACAAAGACAGACGGTCAGTGTCCAGAGAGTTTGAGATGAAGGACTTGAGAGCTGCCAAACAGATTCTAAGTATGAGCATAATCAAAGACAGAGTTGCTGGCACTCTTATACTTTCTCAGGAGAAGTACATCAGGAAAGTCTTAGAAAAGTTCAGCATGTCAGATGCTAAGGCCAGAAGCACACCTCTAAAGAGTCAGTTGAAACTCTCAAAGAAGCAATCACCAAAGACGGGTGACGAGAAGGAAGAACTGGCCAGAATTCCTTATGCCTCAGCAGGTAGCCTGATGTATGCTATGATATGAACGAGACCAGATATTTCTCATGCAGTGGGAGTGGTCAGTAGAATCATGTCAAATCCGAAAGAAAAATTGGGAAGGAATCAAGTGGCTTCTATGCTACTTGAAAGGCACTTTTGAGGTGTCCTTGTGTTTCGGAAGAAAGAAGGTAGTGCTAAGAAGATTTTGCTTATGCAAACTTGGGAGGTACAGGTAGGGTAGATTCGAGAAAAAGCACCACAGGTTATGCGTTCACTATGGAGGGTGCAATAGTTAGTTGGATGTCAAAATTACAAAAGAGTGTTGCTCTTTTAACCACTGGAGCCGAGTATATGGCCATGGCATAAGCTGGCAAGAAGCTGACCTAGTTAAAGGACTTCCTATCAAAATTGGGCATGAAACAAGAAGACTGTGTTCTAAATTGTGACAACCGGAGTGCTATTTACTTTGCCAAGAATCTAGTGTTTCACAGCATGATGAAACACATTCAGATTAAATATCACTTTATTAGAGACTTGATAAGTGATGGCACAGTGTCATTAAAAAAGATCATTGGCGCTCAGAATCCAACAGACTAGTTCACCAAGTGTGTAACAACATAGAAGTTAAAGTCATGCATGGCTTCAACTGGCCTACAGGTTACATGATGAGAAGGCGTCGCACTAGTGAGAAGAGCCTACATTGTTCGGGTTACAAGATTTACAGAGATGGAGTGCAGTTGATGTGATCAGCCTTCAAGTGAGATTGTTGAGCCTCCAAGTGGGAGATTGTTGAGACTAATTGGTTGCCAAAAACTTATTCGCCACTACAAAATCTTAGCATGGGATCCCACGTGAATCCTAATCAATAGAGAGACTTGGTAGTGGCCGCTACTGATTAGATGTCGAAGGCTTATTGACCTCCCAACATTTATTAGCCGCTCCGAGATTGTTGAGTTGTAACCCAAATCTGAAATCAATAGAAGGACTCACTAGTGCGGCCGTGGACGTCGGTCATTATTGGAACGAACCTCGTAAATCCTTGTGCTCTTATTTTCTTTGCATCATTCTCGTTTGTCGTTCTTAACCCTAACATAAAAGTAAGCATCTAACATACTCACAAGTTTCATAAATGACATTCTTCTTTCCCATAAAAAGATACCATACAGATAGTCTGGTAAATTTATAAATGATTGTATTTATATTAACGTTTATTTTACTTCAAAAGAAACCATAAAAAATAAGTCGATTCATTTTCCAAACAAACTTACATGTACCTTTTCTGTAAAACAGTTTTACAACTATATGTATTGCTAGTATAGGCTGCATATTCAACTCAATGTGTATTAAACTGGAAGCACAATGTTAGTAACTTAGCAACATTTTTGGGATAACTTTAATTTTTAAGTGATTATAAAAACGTAACTGCATAAAAAATTAAAGGGCCCACTAAGAACAAATTATAAACTTAAAGCCACTAACCCAGCACATGTTTTCCTCATAAATTTTACCCACTAAACACTTTCAGCTAGAGGTGTTCATCCATTTGGGTTACAGGTTGCATTTTTTCGAGTCGGGATCCTCGTGTGGAACTTTTTGAGACATAAACCATAAACGGAACAGAACCAAATAAGAACTCAGTTTTGTTTGGTTTTGAACCAAATTTCCAAATACTGAATGAACAATCAGAGCAGGAGTGCAGAACAATAGGTCTGCTTTCTTTGGTTTCCGAACAGAAAAACGGGAAGCAGCAACCTGTCCTGCGACTATGTGTGGTTGTATACCAATCACTACAGTTTACTGAGCTACATTACACATCAGGAATGGGACTAAATATTTTGTACTGGAGCTATCTACGAGAGGAATCAGACAAGGCAATTGACCAAACCTGAGTGAAACGTAATACGTTGAACATAAAGAAAACACAATCAGTTTAGTAGTATAGTCCAAAATAAACAGGTTCAACCACAACATATGTAATCCAATGGTTTGTATACGCAAATTTAAAAAAATTACCAAAAGTTCGTAAGCACAGACTATATGTCATCCAAAGTACTAATCCAGAAACTAGACCACAATTAATGAAACTAATCAGAAAACTATCACAGATGACCAACAGTTTGTAAACACAAATTATAGAGGAAATCTGGGAAATACTTTGTCACTTAGGTAATACTTTATAGGTAAAGTTACAAACTTACAATCACATTCACACATTGACAACACAGACTTACAATCACCAAGGCAGAGGAGAGGAAAGCAGAAACGAGAGCAGCAATCTTGGGCACGTAAAGCGCTCCTGTTCTTGCGATGGCGATGGTTGAGGCGATCGACCGTCGAGGATCCGACGTGGCTAGGTCCTGGAGTCGTCTAAACTGAAAAGTGAGAGGAGTCGGGGGGGACTCGAAACGGAAGAGCCGGGGAGAGGAGACTAACGATGGATTGGGAATTCTGGGATTAGGGTTCGGTGATGTAAGTTTTTGGGTTTTCAAATATCAGTCAGTAACACAGATACCAAAAACACATTTTTATTACAGCATTCCATTTTAATCCTTTTAAAGGGTGTTTTCATACACTTTACTAATGACTTGTTTGTTGACATAAAGAGATATATGATTAATATTCCTAAGAATGTATATAGGGGTGTCAACTTAGCTCATTCAAGCAAATGGGTCGGGTTGACGATCAAAAGTCATAAATTTTACATAATTTTGAAATTTTTCTCAAAGAACAATTTTTTTAATACATCGTTTTATAACTTTTCATTTTTAAAAAAAATTATGTTCCATATTAATTTTTCACAATGGGTCCATTTAACTTTTCGGCCCGTTGGGTCGAGATTGCCACCCCTGAATGTATATATAATATTTGTCTTTTTTAAATTGCATTGCATCTGAAACACCCATCCAACTAAATTAGATGTTTCACGAACAATTAACAATAATTATCATAATATACTTGCGGAAATGTGGTCAAATTTAAAATTTTCAATATTCAAAAGTCATCAACATGATACTACCCACTTTGTCACCTAATAATGAGCAAAGTGTGGCGTATCATGGATCGAAGCAGATGGGGTTACAAATGTTAAACATTCAGATTATCTAACCATGCATAAAAGCTAAGTTCATTCTCGAGCGTATACCAAAACGGGAGTCCACTAAATCCCCACCCCAAAGCTTTATCAAAGATATGCGAACACAATGGAGCCGCTAGTCAAGGTCCAATCCACTACCAAGATGGTCAAGTTTGATGCTTTCTTTTACCTGAAAGGGTTTAACAACTAAAAGGGGTCAACAAAGTTGAGTGAGTTGCTAGATTAAAGGAATACATAATATACATGCATGCGATGATAAGCGACGAGTATGTCCAATAACCCAGATGATCAAGTGCTCAATTTAGGCTTAGAGCTGGCCCAACGTTCTTGCTCAATTGAGGCTTAGAGCTAGCCCAACGTGTTGCTCAATTTAGACTTAGAGCTAGTCCAACGTCTTGCTCAATTTAGGCTTAGAGCTAGCCCAACATATTGCTCAATTGAGGCTTAGAGCTAGCCCAACATATTGCTCAATTGAGGCTTAGAGCTAGCCCAACATTATCCATGGATATCCAGGTGAGGTCATTTGAAAGCATATCGAGCATGGTGAGGTCCAACGTGCCTCACTCAAGCCCAAATAAATCATTCATAGAAGGAATGAGAGTAGTTAAGCAACAACTATCAACATGTCAACAGTTAGCTTCACAAGGTAATCAACAAGGTATAACTCCACAAAGAACATCAATTATAGTGAGGTCCATCGTGCCTCTCATAAGCCCAAACCAGCCTTCTTAGAAGAAAAGAAATCAAGCATGCAACAAATTATCAATATGTCACCCATAGCTCCTCAAGTATTCAACAAGGTATGATTTCACAAAGTATATCCGGTATAGTGAGGTCCAATGTGCCTCCCATAAGTCCAAAAAATCATACATGTGAGAGTTGAGGATATGTATACTTCTACTATCAAATACATGCCTCACATAAGTCCATATAATCATACATGTGAGAATTGAGGATATGTATACATCTACTATTAAATACATGCCTCTCATAAGTCCAGATAATCATACATGTGAGAAGTGAGGATATGTACGCATCTACCATCCATACATCAACAGTTAGCTCAACTCCAGGCGAAATCAAGTGAAATATATCAAGTATGGTGAGGTCCAAGGTGCCTCACATATGCCCAAATACATCATACGTAACAGAAACGAAATCAAGTATGCAACAATTTTCAATATATCAACAAATAGCTCCACAAAATATTCAACAAGGTATGGCTTCACAAAGCCCAAAGAATCATACAAGTGAGAATTGAGGGTACTCATGCAACGACTATCAAATATCGACAATAAACTCAACATATCAAGTAGAAGGAGGTCCAAGGTGCCTCAAATGTGCTCAAGAAATCAACATATCAAAATTGAGGGCAAATATGCTACTACTATCAAGATATCAACAATTCGCTCAACAATATGTTCAACAAGGCAAATCCCAATATATATAGAAACATTATGTAACACTAATACTAGAACTCACAGTGATCGGTTTATAGGATTCCCAAGCCTTCCAACGAAGTCACATTAGCCCCAAGAATGGCTAAAGTTTGCAATCAAGCTCCTTTCGGCTCGATTAACCTAAAAGCATTCATAACGTGCACCCGTAAGCCCCCGAACACAATATAAGCCCCTAAGAGTGGCCTAAAAGTATTGGGACATTAAACCGAAAGTACTAAGTCCAAATGAGGCCCTACAAGTTCCGGAATGGATCAAAGGCCCTCAAATCCTTTAAACACTAAATTTAGAAGTGCATCGGACGCATAAGACCCGAGCATCGACCCCTAACCATGGAAAACGAATTCCGGGGACAGAAAGTTGGTAGAGGCGCGACCCAGAGGGGGTAGAGGCGCGACCAACAAGCTGTCCACCCACAGACTGCACCTTAAATGCCCAAAAATGCACCAAAACCCTCCAAAACTCCCATAATTGCTTCTAGCTATTGAAATAGACTTTACCAACCATATAATTAACATATTAAGGTCATTTAAACCCCTTTAAACATAATAGAATCATTTCATAACAATTCATGATTCCATGGAGCTCATACGGACTCCGAACGAGTCCGAAAACGACCGAAAGCTCCAACCGACAACACCGAGCTCTAATTGAGCTTGGATTCAATTCCAACCAATCCCATAGCCATATTAAACATATTTGGGCCATGTTTGGACATTCAGACTACATCTAAGCATAAAACCCAATCCCAAAATGATTTGGAACTCATTGAGGCATTTCACCGAACACTTGGCGTGCGGTTTAGCCTAAAAACACCATTTTGAGTTCTTACACATATTTTATGTTTCCCAACTCATGAAAACACTTCTAAACATAACAAAATCATGTTCTAACATTCCATGATTCGTTGGAGTTCATACGGGCTCCGAACGAGTCCCGGAACGGCCGCAAACTCCAACCGGCAACACCGAGCTCCAAATGAGCTCGGACTCACTTCTAATCAATACTATAACACTAATTAACACATTTAGACTATATTTAAACATTCAAATATGATTACTCATTAAAATTCAATCCAAACACGATTGTGAACTCATTGGGGCATTTCACCGAACACTTGGTGTGCGGTTTTGACTCGAAACCCCGATTTGAGTTCTATCAATTTCTACTACTCCCAAATGATAAATAAATCATTTATAAACATATTTGAACTCATCCCAAGCTCTAATAAACATAAAAACACTACATTTCATCCATTTCTCTATATGAGCCCTAAATGAGCTCAAAGGTGGATGTCAAACGAAACTAACACGAACCACCAATGTAGTTACATATTTTGGCTCTATTATGATCATATAACAACATATTAAAATTTAGAGCATTTACTAAACAACTCAACTTAAACCCATTTGGGTTCCATTCTCCAAAGTAGAAGATGAATATACCTTCAATGAAGATTAAAGATCCAAGATTTAGCCTCAAGTCTTGCAAAACTTGATCATCCAAGCAAAACCCTAGCTCATTCACCTCTTTCTCTCTTCTTTTCTCTCAAAAACCAAAATAAAATGAGAAGTGTGTGTGTGCTATATGGTGGACGGTTTATCAAAGGGGAAAAGGGTGGCCTTTTGGCCTTTGGCCAATCCTCCCCCTCCACTTTCACCATTTGGCATAATACCCCCCTCCCATTTCATCTTTTATTTGCAATTAAACTACAATGCTATTTAATGCAACAATTAATTAGTTCAATACCCAACTAGATGAATTTGACATAATTATACTAGATGGATTTAAACACGACATTAATCCACTCTTATGCCACATTTGATTAATATTTAATTGTTTTGCAAATTTCGGGTTGTTACAGCATCAACGTATTTTTCTTAATTAAACATTATATTTAAATATTCACCCTAGACGACTTGGTTTGTTTTTCCCTTAATAAAGTACCTAACTCAGCCATAAGGTATCGTGAATCACGAATAACTTATAAACACATCTAGAACCATGTGATCATGAATACACAAAAAAACAAATATTACTGAACAAATGAATGTGTTCACTATATTCGTAGTCAGTCCTTGAGCAACAACATAAAAACGACCATAAACTCGAGGTGGTGATTCATGGGTGGTTTGTTTTGTTTTCGAAGCTTTGGTATCAAATCAACATCCATTAGGATGTGATGAGTTTGTTTTAGGAGTTTTCTTAATGTGATACATTGTTTTTTCTAATTTTGATGAATAAGACGAGAATGAATGTGTATAAGCATGTTATACCTGGTGTTAACCTTGTTGATTTTGCGACCAGAAAAAAGATGTGTTAAAGCAATTGGCCACACAAAGCAACACAACTTTTAACTTCATAGTCATCTCAAACCTGATAAGCACAACATCAAAGTAGGTTAAAAGTAGATTTAGTGTTGGTCTATTAAGAAGCAATCAAAGATCTTGACTATCTCACATACATCTAAGTAATCTAATAAAATGCATAATGATCAATAAAATACAATAGGAATGAATCATGAATGGATTAAATCATGAATTATTGATGACCAATGTGGTTGAGACTTGAGAAGTCTAAATATGTTGGATTCATAATTAAGCATTGGCCTTATATAATACAACCCGTTCTGGGCCAACCGCTAACATGTGAAAACACACTAGACCCACAAGAACTATGTAGTTAAACGTGTTTTGGTAGGAGTAGTAGTCATAGGGATCGATGACCCTTGGGAATCTTTGTCTAGTGGCTAGAAACAAAGTTGTGAAGGGAAGGGGAAGTTACGGATAAAGTCGTAGGGGCAATAAAGTATGACGAGAGCCTTAATCTAGACAAGGTTGTGTTTATAAAGGTTGGGTGGTACAAATGGATCAAAGTTAGGTACTTAGGGGTGTTAAAAAATTCTAAATCCAAAAATGCGAAATGGAAACCAATAAACTGTTTTAAATTTAAGGTTAACCTAATCAATTTGTTCTATAATTTGGTTTGGTCATGTGTCGTTACCATGAATCGACACGTGACCTTTATAGATTTTAAATAGAATAAAGAAATTTAAATTAAATCTATCCAAATCTAATATAATCCACTTTTAAATTCAAATCAAATCAAATCAAACAAAATCTAATACTCTACTAACTTATTAATTAAATGCATCCAAATGTAATATAATCTACTTTTAAATTCAAATCAAATCAAATCAAACAATATCTAATAATCTACTAACTTATTAATTATAATATAATATAATAAAATTTTAAAAATATATATAAGAAAATAATTAATCTTCATATATGTTTAGAAATATACAAAATTAATAGATCATAATAAATAATAATATCATCTTATATACTTTTGTTTAAAAAATAATATTTATATCTTTATCTTTTTATTTATTATATTTTATATATATTAAAAATATCCGCGTAATACGCGGGTAATAAACTAGTAGATAAATTATATAAATTTTAGATTAATGAATATTAACATTTATCCCGACACAATATAAGAGTGTGTTTAGTTGATGGAAAATTGATATTTGTTTTCACTTTCACTTTTCCAGAATTTGTTTTCATTATTACATTTCTAGAAAATTAGGAGAAAATTTTGAAAACGTGTTCACCACGTCCCTTGTTTTCACTTTTGAAAATTAGAAAAATGGTTGAAAACTCCTTTAATGCATTTTCCAATTTCTATTATAAATTTAGAAAATGACAAAAAAATTAGAATAATGTCAGACTAAACATGTTTTCAATTAAGCCCTGTTTTCGTTGAAAACAAAAACAGAAAACCGACTTGTTTTCGTCAACTAAACGCAACCTAAACTTTTTGCTCACTAATTAAACTACATTGATTTTATAATCTATCAATTAAAACTTATGTTGTTAAAATATAATTTGTTAAAAATAAATTATGTTTTATTTTATTATATATTTAGTGATGATATATACTCTTTTAATGATATTTTGTTAATACTTTATAATGTTATTCTAATTTTATCATGGTGAAGTTTTGAAAGTATTTAAAACTCAAGTATCATGGTTATAATTTTATTTTAATTTTTTTAACTAGATTATAGTTAATTGGTAAGCTTGATAATCGAATTGAACCCCCTCCCCCCCCTGGGTGGTTGTTTCGGACTTTCGGTTTAGGTATAGGTTTAAAAAATCATTGAACCTATATATTCGATTAACCATCTGAAAGTCACTTTCATTTTGACTAACAATCCATGAAGAGTCCAACTCAAAGTGGCATGGTACTTATTAAATGTGCAAAGACAAACTCTTCAATCACGAAGAGTCCTTGAAGGGAATGTAGTTACTGTAAGACCTTGTCCTAACTTGTCTTACTACTAAGAATATTTCGAGACCATAAGTAAGCATGGGCCTTATATGTATGGTTGCAAACAAGACGAGCTTTTATCGGTCAACTTGAGCTTGACCTCGAGCCCGGCTCAATTGAGTAGGGCTTTTATTGAGTTTAATCTAAGCCTAGGTCCAAAGCTAGCTTCTATTAATTAACGACTCGAGCTCGAACTTTTAATGGTTTGTATATAGTTTCTATTGAGCTTTTCGAACCTTATATACATATCAAGTTGATCTTTTATAAGCCAAATTGAGCTTTACAAGTAATTCGAGTATTGAAATCATCTTCTACAGACTTCAAGCTCCAGTTATATACCATAAAAAACTCAAAAAAATGTTCATAGATATATTTGAGTTAGAAAAGCGAAGTAAACTTATATAAAATAAATATTTTGTCTAATCATTACAATTTTGTATATAAAACCCGATTTTGTTTATTTTAATGGTTTCTATTGTTAATTATTTGGATGTATCTTGGCAATGCAATAACAACCATGGTTTCATTTCATGTCATTTTCAATTGAGACCATCGTTGAAAATAATTATCAGGAGAGCATTTCATACCATTTTTTTATTTTATTGGTTTCAATTGTTAATTATTTGGATGGTATGAAATGAAACCATGGTTGTTGTTGATAAGAGGGGGTGAAGCTTTTAATTATAATATATTACTAAATAATTATAATAACTGTCATAAACTTCATCAAAAACATAAATCTAGTACAGATTGAAAACAACATCTCAAGGTATATTTAATATTCTTCAAAACCAAAATAATTGTTGGCTTGAAAATATGAATGACACTAAACATTCCGAATAAACGCTACTATGATATAATGATCCAGAAAATAATATTTTTTTGTACGTACATGCCATTATCCTATAAAAAAGAAAGAAAAAAACATGACTATCAAAACACACGTTTTAATATGTATCATAATTAAATTTAATAGCATTACCTGGAGAGTTTGTAATTTAATATCCTTGTTTCCTAAACATTTTGTCACAATTTAAATCAAATTACATTGTCTGATTTGAACTTGTCTCTGTAATAAAATCATCACGTACTGATTATAAGATAATAGAAATTAGTGACCAACCTATTAATTAAAAATACTAAATAGTGAGGACTATAATCATGAAAATAAAATTTAATGAACTTAATGGTTATAATTAGAGCAAATAGTATACCAACCTTTCTGAACTCACCTTTCTGTACACCTCAGCGTCACATCAGTTTTTCTCTCTACACCTTTCTAACTTGAAAGTACTCATTTTTTTAAACCTATTTATCTTTCTTAATTTTTTTAAATAAATTCATTTTAATTAATAAAATAATTAAAAATAAATACTTAATTTTATAAATATTTAAAACTATTGCATAACTAAAACTAAAAACTACGCAATTAAAAATACGAAACAAAAATTACAATACTAAAATACAAAACTAAAATTACACATGTAAAATAAGAAACTGAAATTATGAACGTAAAATACGAAACTAAAATATTAATAAAACAATTAAAACTAAAATATTTAAAATGTGAAACTGAATCACAAAGAACGTAACTATAATAAGAAACAACAATAAAAATATAAAATTTATTAAACTAATTATAAAACTAAAATTACATTATTTATATATATATATATATATATATATATATATATATATATATATATATATATATAGGGGTGGGTTCCATGGAAAACCACTATGCACCGGAAAACTGTGGAACCCTTTATAACCGTTGATCTTGGTGCATTTGGACAAAAATGGGCGGTGGCATGATGGTAAATATCTCGAACTTTGTTAAAATATGATGCAGAGTCGTTTGGGCGCGTAAGGGTATTTCGGTCCACCCAAAAAAGATTTGGTTTTTGGAAACAAAAAACACACCTAACTTATTGAAACCTCTCATCTCTCTCATCCCGGTTTTTTTGCAGTGATAATCATCAGAAAGGAACCCTGATTTGCTTCCTAAAAATATTCAAACGAAAACCCCCAAAAATTAGGGATTATTCGTATAAAGGGTTCGTCATGACCGGTGATGCATCATCTTCGAAGAAGAAACCAAAATCGGAGCACCAGGTAGGATTCTCATGTACTTGAATCGGTTGTGTTTGCTTTTCAGTGCATCCGAAAAGCTAAAATCAAGTATTCATGCTCTGCTTCATAAACCCTAAGTTGTTCTTTACTCTATTATTGCATGATGCAAGAACCAACTCGAAGAAGAACTAGAATACAGTTAAAATCAAGGTTCACCAACACCTCCGAAAACCCATTGACAGTATCAGACGACGAAGGGTCGTCCTCCTGGGAAACACTATCAATGTCAGAAATAGAGAGAGAGAAAGCATCAAAATCAGGTATGCATTAAGTTTTGACTTGATATGAAGACATGTTTATACTGTTGAGGTCATCTATGCATCAATGTCATTTGGTACAAATGCAGCTAGGGTTTGTTCAATAATGGTACCTTGTTGATAAATAAAAATGCATTTTTTTTCTTCAATGCATGTGTACATTTGTGAGTATGAACGTAATATACAAAATGTGGATTGATTATGATGATGCACCAAGTCAATAGTGGTGCAGTATAAAGACATGTTTGTACTGTTGAGGCCGCCGATGCATCATTGGCATTTGGTACAACTGCAGCTAGGGTTTGTTCAATAATGGTACCTTGTTGATAAATAAAAATGCATATTGTGTTGTTCAATGAATGTGTACATTTGTGAGTATGAACGTAATATACCAAATTTGGAATGATTATGGTGATGCATCAAGTCAACAGTGGTGCAGTATGTCGTTGTTATGTGTGACTTCTGCTTGTATATTGTGCTATTTTAATGTTAAATGGAGCTAATTAGATCGATTTGATGCAATAAATTTATTTATTGTTGTCAGACAAAATAGTGGTTAACAAATCTTATGAATGCATACAGAATGTATGTTTCGTTGACTGAAAGTTTTGTATAATTTCCATTATTTGTAAATGTTTGTGGTTGCATCTTCATCATTTCGGAACATTGTATGTTGGATAATTTCCATTATTGGTTACTATTGGTTATTGCAGTGACCCTATCATATGAGTCGCCAATGTGTGCTTTATATGTATGTAGTTCATACAAACATGATGTTGCATTAAATTTTATGAACATTTAAAATGTTAAGCGAATATTACAACTGCGTTGATATGCTGTTTATATATAGGTTTAGTACAATAATTGAACATTTAATGACAATCATCAATTTTGTTTGTTTGGTTAATTTATGTGATGTACGTGAAAAACGTTGCTTTAATTGTAGTCATAATATTAAACTTATTTACATATGCAGAGGTAATGCCTACAACATGATCTGAATATTATGCATTGTGTTGTTTATTTGAAATTAACAGGAGAGAAGACGGTAAGAAATGAGAGCAAGGGTACAAGTAAGGTGAGTGGCGCGGCTGTTGTGGTTAAAGCGGAGAAAGGAAAGGAAATTGTTAAGTCTCCATTTGTGGTTAGGGGGGAGAAAGGGATGGAACGGGTTTGTGTGAAAGGTTTTTCGAGGATTAAACAAGAACAAGTGTCTGATAATGCATCAAATAAGAGAAAGCACACTGGAGGTAAACAACAGCGAGCAAAGTATGATTCAATCCTTTCTCGGAGTTCACCAAAAAGTTTGCTTGAATGCAACAGGCTTCTTAATGAGAACCAGAGAAAAGAGTTGATTTCGATCGGATTTGAACATGCCCTTGGTCTTGCGGTTGATGAAGTACCAGCAAAGCTCGGATACTGGGTTGTTGATCATTTCGATGCAGATCGTTGCGAGATACGGACCGATCGTTGGTCTATTCCAATTACAGCAGATGTTGTGCATGAGGTAATGGGTCTACCAAAGGGTAATATAAAGATGGAAAGGTTAGGTAAAAATGCTGCGAACAAGAATCTTAGGAAGCGTTGGAAAGCACAATTTAACAAAGGTGAACGTCTTTATCCACGCATTGTTTTGAATAAGATTAAGGACTCACATGGTGAGGGGGGTGAGATGTTCAAGCTCAATTACTTGGTGCTGTTCACGACGTTGATGATGGAGGGCACAAAATCTGGTTTTGCGAGCAAAAAGGTCCTCCATTATATTACCGATGTGGACATGGTTAATGACATGGACTGGTGCACGTACATGCTGGAAGCACTTAAGATATGCAAAGATGGATGGCGACGTGATGGAAGTTCATATTTCAGCGGTCCTTTGACATGTTTAGCGGTATGCTTGTGTTATAATGTTACAAAAATATGATATTATATATTTATGGTGTTTACCTAATTATACTATAATAACCCATTGTTGGTGGTGTTGTTAACATTTTATCATCTTCATATTTGTAGTTGGTTTATCTTGATCGCGCATCATGTGCTGGGCTGGAAAATTTGGACAGGGTCAATCTACCCATATGTGCGTGGGACAAATCATTGATGAAGGAAAGGGAGAGTAAAAGTTTTGGGTTATGGGATGTTGTTGCAGGTATTGATGTTGGTGATGGTGAAGATGATGATGAGGAGGTTGGATCGGACGAGGAAACAGATGAAGAACCAGGAAAGGGTGATGATGTCGATGATGAGTACGAGGTAGAGTCTGATGGTGGTCTCGAGGTGTATCTGTCCGAGATTAAAGAAGAAGCGAAAAGGAAAAAGTTTGCAACTGGTGCGGATGTTGGTGTGCGGGAAGGTTTTACTTCAAAGAAAGGTAATTTTTAGTAGTTGTGCAACTTTGTATGTCATAAAAGTTTCAAATTCGTTAATCATGCAAACGCATGCTAAAGTTGATGCAGCAGAAACTTTGACCGCAAAAGATAGTCTACCCGATGGGAGGCAATTGGAGACGGAACCAGTTATGGATTCACAGTCTGCGTCGGCACTTGATGTGCTTTTAGACCAGATTAACGAGCAAGAAAGGTTTTTTGCTGCAGCAGGTTGTAGCCCTGTTAAGTATGATTCTGTTTGTCTAGGTAATGTGACTTTATTTGTGTGTAAAATTTAGTTTATAATGTGTAAAATGTTATTTATATCTTGTACCGTTTTTTACTCTATAAAAGCAAAAAGATGTTAGTGGTATGGCTGATGGTGCGGAGCATGTGATGACTGAAAATGTCGCACACTTGACGTTGGTAGCACACGAGGAACATGTAAACTCTACTCCGGTGCAGAATGATCCTTCTGAAGTAAGTCAACCCACACTTGAGGTATTTAGAAAGTTAAATGTACCCATATGTTTGTTTTTAATTTCATAGGTTATATATCGATGTAGTTCTTTAAACCAATAATAATTGTATGTCCTGAATTTATTCGTCTATTTATGTGCATGTTGTTGTGTATGCAGTATATATATCCAACAATCCATGATTGTTGACACGTAAATAAAAAACTTACGTTTATCGTGAAACCATGCAGGAATGTGTATGTACGTTTGGAAGATGTGTTGATGAATTTAAAAATATAAAGGGGTTGATGTCAACAAACCTGGAGCATGCAGTTGTCCGATTCCCACATTCAGTTACTCTTAAGGAAATCCAGAGATCGTGGATGGACTGCATCAAAGAAGAAATGGGTCGTTTGGAGGGTGTTAAAGACTACCAGACTAAGAAGGCGGATTATGGTGTAGTTCCTGAAATGGTGAAGGACGATCAGTTGGGTTTTACAACACCGCCAACTAAGTTACAAGGAGTCGACTTATGTGTGGATGGGCAGCGGCTAGACGACGATGCTGCATAGGTTTAGGGAAATTCGAAAACATGATTCTGACACTTTTTTACAATGCATAATTTTGTTCAAACTGAAAATGGTCTGTAATAACAACTAAATATTATGTATGCATTGTCTGTAATGATAACCTAGTAAACATGTATCACATCGTTTTGTTTTTGCATTGGTAATAAGTACGATAACAGGTGCTGTACGGTTCACAAAATATGACACATACGGTAAATGCGTAACGAACTTCATGATTTGTCGTCTTTGTTTTCTTCACGTATACACGTTACCATATCCACCAACATGTGAATGTATGGGGATAAAATGATCTGTGTGGAACAGGGTGGGCAAGTATCGGACACCCAATGGATGTGTTCACATACCGTTTTAGACCACGTCGACAAAACAATAATGCAATATAACCGGGACAAAGTTGCGAGGATGCATCATCTTTCGGATATCCCGTCTTTTAGCTTGGGATTAACACAAGAGAATCCGGACGATATTTTTGTGGAGAAGACACCTCAACCTTTGTTGATGATTGAACCACCGCATCATGTGCAGCGTGTTGGTCATGATACTTCATATAATAGGCCGAAACACACCGTGAAACCTGCAACGTATATGAGGTCACCGTTCCACAAAAGAATAATTGATGTTGATGGAAACTTGTCAAAACTTGAAAGTCAAGTGTCGTCCGCATTCTTTGCATTGCGTGTTTTGTCATTGTTACTTGAATCTTATGATGCATGGTATTTTAAAGGACATTATTTTGATAATAGATTTGTGTATTTTGTGTAAAGTTGCCTAGTCCAATTTAGGGTGCATTTGTATGTGCTTTTAATTTGTTTTTTCATTGGTTTATGTTTGCTTACAGGGATATCGTATTCGAGACAAATACCAATGTTGTATCATACAGATACCTGCTAGAGAGTCTGATACCAGGGGTGTATGTAATAAACATCGCAGTTGACTGTTGGGTGTCTATATTAAATCACGAGGAGCAATTTCGTAGTGAAAGTTCTCCACACCGTCTTTTCCTTATATCTAAATGCCTTGTAAGTACCTTCACCATTCATCACTGAATAACATGTTATTGCACCAAGTTTGCACATGTATATGTCATTCACTTTTTAACTTGTATGTGTAATGCATGGTTTATATTGTGAAACTAGACACAAGGTGTAATGGATGGGGTCGTGTCAGATGAAGAAGCATATGAGATGTTTAGAGTGAATGTTGACCATACACTTGTTGGAGAGTTGTCTGTGAACACTGTTAAGAACGCTGAACTGGTACATACATCAAATTTACTAAATTGAAGTTATATGTTATGTTACTTTCACAGCGTAACAGGTGCACGTATTAAAGTCTAATCGTTGTTTAATGATGCATCATTGTACATCAGGTTTTCTTCCCGATTATAAATCCTATGCATTTCTACGTTGTCTGCTTCAACATGAAGAAGGTGGCCGATACGATTTTGGACAACATACAAGCAAGTGTTCCAATTGTAAACAAATATGGTCGTGTTATTGAAACACTGGCAAGGTGTTAGTACTATAATTATTTAATTTAATCATAATAGTTAGTCTTTGTGCGTCTTAACTAAAATGCATGTACTTTATTATAGCAAAAACTTTTTTCGCGCTATCTGGACTCCATTGGACACCCTGCATGCGTACGTGTCCTAAAAGCAACACCAACAAACCCATTTTTGCCGTGGGGGAAACAGGAGGAGTACTTTGATTGTGGCGTATTTGTGATGCATCATATGGAAACATACATGGGGAGACCTATTAAGGACTGGAAACACGGCCTCACTTTGAACTTGAATAAGCAGATGGCCCAGATAAACAAGTTACGTAAGCAATACATCACCAAGATCTTGATGCATCCCATCAATGTTCACGGTGAGAAGCTACTTAATGAATTCCTAGAGTTTGACAAACTATCAGATGAAGAGAAGAAGAGAATTCGGGATAATGCGGAATATATCAACGAGGCCCGTATTAATACATATCTGTGAGAGTTGTTGGCGTATCTGGGACGTAGTTTTTATATGGTTTTTCTTCAGCATTTATGTTTTGATGCATTTGGTTTTGAGACGTATGGTTATTAATTTTTTGTCATTTGGACATGCGTTTGATTTATTTTTTTGCGAATTTTGATTTATGACGTACAATGAACCGTTGGGTTGATCTTTATTCAATATTGATTTGTTATGTCAATGTATTTTCCATTTGATGCATTGTATTGGTGATGATTGTTAACATTTGTAAAAAAACACGACTAAAGTTCGCATGAACCCGGTGATTTAATTTCGTGATAAATCATAATATGATTCAAATGTTAGTAAAATAGTCACGTCTAATCGACACCTTTGATGTGCATGTGAATCTGGTGCAATGAATAAGTAATGCATCGTTTGTCACATATTATTGGACTTGACGACATCGGGAAAATATTAACATATTGTAAGGTCAACTTATTAGATATGCAAAGTGCATCAAGTCGCGTTATGTACTAACTTTTGTTAACACAATATCATGCATTCACGAACTTCGTAAAGTTGAATATTGCAACGTAAAAACAAAGTTGGTGACACAAAAGTGTGTCCAGTTGAGATTCGCAGCATAATTCTCATCTCAAATTTTAAAATTCACATTATTCATATGGACGGTATGCATGTCATATTATAGAACTTGACGACGTGAATCAGATTTTGACAAGCTGCAAATCCAACTTCGTATATATGCAAATCGCATCAATTCAATATAGGCGGCCAAAAAAGGTCCACGTTTGTTGCATACGTCTTCAACACACGTTATTGATATTGTTCTTTTGTGAAAGTAAGAAACAAATTGAAAGACTAAATAGAAATAGAAAAATACTACAAAAGTCATTCTTTGGCCACCTTCTTTGGGTAATTGCGTGAGTCGTGTAGACTCTTCTCCTTGCATATCTTGCATTGCCTTTTTTTACGATTTCCAACGGTGCTATATTTTTCACGCGCACTAATCATCCTTTTTCTTTTGCTGCAACCTTTATTCCTTATGCCTTTTGGTGCAACTATTGAAACTTCTTGTGGTAATTGTGCACCTAATAACTCCTGGATTGCGCATTGCTTGCTTCGTACAGCCTTGGAATTGTAAACACGTGCAATATCATCTTTTATCCCTTTCAACTTGTCTGTGACATCACGTAACGCATCGATGTCATTTGCAACAAAGTTAAGAATCTCATTATAAACGGATTGCATGTCACGAAGAAGCTGGTCTGATGACGCTGAATCACTCGAAGGTTGATTGTTTCTGGGGCGTGCCAAAGCATCTCTGGTCCATCGTTTGACAATGTAATTTTGTGGGATGTCGTCTGTTCCGGTTACGGTTAAACGTAATGCATATAATATGTGACGACATAGTATACCACGACGCTCAAATAGCTTACAACTACATGATGCATCTGCATTACCGAGGTTCAACGTAACCTGTAACACGTTAATGCAAAAATTCAATAAATGTTAGATGATTGCTAATTCATATAGGGTTCAACGTTTACATTACCTTCCGTTCGACGGTCATCTCCATGTCTAAGACGGTGCATACCTTCCTTCCATCATCAATGTTATCAAACATGTTCGATGACATACATTTCAATGCTGAGTTGTAAATCTCGATCTGATATTCTTTCAATATTGACCGTGTAAAAAGTTGTGCAGCAACCCTTTCGGATCTAAACATTGTTTGAAACATAGGTGCAGTGTCCATGGTCTTGAGGTCAAGTAAACGCTGGGTCTCTTGCTGGGTATCCATTGCGGATTCAAATTGAGCATAAAGCTCAAGCAACGCGGACTCGTTGTTTGTAAACAACTTCAAAAAAGAGTTTGTGCTCTCTGATTGTGATGTAGTACGCATCAACCCATTCAACAGTGTTTCGAGTGAGAACGATGGAATCCAATAATTGCGCATGTCAAATAACTCGTTAAACCAGTTTATTTTGTCCAGATTATAGTCCTTCATCAATGTATTCCACATGGTTTCAAACTCGTCGGGTCCATTCGTTTTGTTCCAAACAACACTACTCCAACGCCCAAGAAATGTTTCATCATTGCATAATTTAGACCCAACCTGGTATACAAACATTATGTAAATTGATTCACAAAGAAATCGTAGTATTGTTGCAATTATGATTCGTACCTTTTGTTGAAGTTTTGTGGCGATGTGCCACATACAGAAACGATGCTTTGCAGTTGTGAATACAGTAGGGAATGCTTTGATGACAACGGGGTCTTGGTCAGTAAATACAAATACTGGCTCTCTCCCAAACGTATCAAGGAACGCATTCATTAACCAGGCATATGAGTCTTCATCCTCTCTGGCCATCAGACCTGCACCAAATGTGACATACTTCTTGTAGTTGGTCATTCCTGTGAATGGTACAAACACCATATCATATCTGCATAGAAAATAACAAGGTTAGTGTATCATGCAATGTCATGAAGAGATTATGGTACAAACAAAAACTAACGTGTTTGTTCGGTATGTTGCATCAAATGATATTGTATCACCAAATGCATCGTAGTTTCGTTTGGCCGCCTCATCGGCCCAAAAAACGCATGACAATGCTCCCTGACTATCACATGTGTATTGCATTGAGAAATTGGAGCCATCGCTGTTAGCCTTCTTTCTCAACTTGTCAATGAACATTTGTACGCCATTATCACCGATGAAAGTTTTATATCCCTTCGGAAATTTTTGAAATCATCATTTGTTGCGCCAATGTTGCTGAATGAACCATGAACTTGTCTTAGCAATTTGTGAACTTTTGTTGGACCCATGTTTATGTTTCCCGCCCTATGTATAAGAGCTTGTTGTCCGAAATCTAACCTCCGTGCGGACGTTAGTAGGTGTCTATCTTCCTTGTTGACAAACTCATGGTTGTGGAATTTGATGACACGATAGACTTCGTACTTGCCTTTGTTTGATAATCTTAACCCTAATGATGCGGGACAATTAGTACGTGACGAAGCAGTGCATCGTTTATTGCTGCTAGACTCATCTTTAGTATCACGGGATCCTTTATCACCGGCTTTGCTACATATTAATAATTTCAATGTTATTGCTCCATGACGATTAATTTTCTGGGTTGACTTACGAATTTTGAATCCTGTTGCTTTCGCATAATCCTCGTAGCATTGAATAGCTTCGTTCAAGGTGTCAAACACATTACCTTGGCGAGGCATATTCACATCTGATGCGTATGGTACACGATATAATGTCCCTCCCGGAGACGTAAATTCATTGCTGTCACACCCCTCATCTTGACCTACAAATCCTGGAAAGTTAATAAATAACGGCGGACCGAAATATCCAATTTATATCCAGTAACACTGATTTTTCCGTCTTCCCTAGATTAAAAAATACATCAGATTACTACCCTGACGAGATAATTCATTTGAACCGTGCATTCAACAACTGGTGGAATCGCTCAAAATACACCTACTAAACGATGCATTAAAACATCAACTTAACATAAAAACATGCATTCATGATAATATTCATATTAAGTTGTATTCATGATAATATTCAACACAAAAAAATTCCAAAACATCAACTAAATATCACCCGATACGCATTAAAACATCAACAGCAACTAAACGATGCATTAAAACATCAACTTAACCATAAAAACATGCACTAAAACACATTGTTAATTCAAGACAAAATATTCATATTCAGATGTATTCATGATAAATTCAAGACAAAACATCAACTAAATATCGGTTAAAACCCACCCCTAAATGGACTGCATCAACTTAACAAAAACATGCATTAAAGAATATTAAACAACACTGGAGGATCTATCTGTATCGTGCAAGTTTTTTTCACGCATGAAATCTTGTGTTAACACGGGAAATACATAGAACACATGTGGTGATATCGATTACAAATTTTTGATGTAATTTTCAAACACTATTCGGCTATACAATAATGATGACGCATTCCGCAAACAAAACTTGGTTTACAATAATTACCGTTGTTGGTTGATGCATCTGTTTCGTCCATTATGGTTGAATCATCCACCATATATTACTCGAAATCATAAAAACTCAAAATCGTCTCTGTTTCGTCCAGGAGGATGCTGTGCAACACGATAAGCTTCATTCAAATTTTCATGGACTGTATCTACTTTCTGTTAATGGATTAGTCATTATTTTGGAATGGTTTTGAATTTCAAATTCAGGAAATCAAGGAAGGTTGAGAGATTCTAGGATACCAAAATTAAATAATACAGATTTTTATTATATTAAATGAAATTGCATATTAAAAACCGAAAATACCCTTGATGGACGTTTTCATGCATGGGCGGAGGATAATGGTGCAGAGTGGGTTTTCACGAGTTTTCCGTTGCGTGTTGGTTTTCCATTGAACCCCCCCCCCCCCCCNCACAACGAATAACTTGTTCACAATGGATCCCATCTCTCTCTCTCTCTCTCTCTCTCTCTCTCTATATATATATATATATATATATATATATATATATATATATATATATATATATATATATATATATATATAAGCATTCATGTATATCAACAAATGTTTGTAACATGATTCATATGATTCAAAAGGTTCATAGAATTGTCTATAACAAGATTGAGAACATTCAAAAGGTTTATAGTAGTTTTTACGAAAAGATGCATAGGATTCAACAAGATTCATAAGATTCGACAAATTCACAGGATTCAATATAATCCATAGGATTTAATAAGATTAATAGGTTAATAGAAGGGTTCGGTAGTATTTTCAACAAGATTTATAAGATTCAAAACTATTTTATGGTTGTTCACAATGTTCACAACGAATAAAGTGTTCACTTTATTTATTGTGAACAAATAAAAAATATACATATAGACATTCATATATAGCAACAAGTGTCTGTAACAAGATTCATTTGATTCAAAGTATTTATAAAAATTTCCGCAACAAGATTCATAACATTCAAAAGGTTAATAGCAGTATTTGTAATGTTAATAAAAATATATTTATGAAAAAATTTCCAAAAAACTTACTTTTAGGAGTGGTACATTCCTGTGTTGCATAATAAGTGGTACTCACTTGAACACATAATATATATATATATATATATATATATAGGGTCGGGATCACATAAGAACCCTTCAATTCCGTGAGAACCCTTCAAAATGCACAAATTTATACATCAAATCACAAATTTAAAAATTAAATTTATAACTTAAAATCATTATTGGTTTTCAATATTAATAAATATCATAATCTAACATTAAAATTATATTTAAAATTTAAATTCATCAAGTTTTACACCAAATGCACAAATTTGAACATTAAATGCACAAATTTTTTCAAATGCATGAATTCGTACATAAAGTGGACAAATTTATCATGGTATGCGTAAATTTTTATATCAAGTGCATAAATTTAAATGTATAAATTTTAACATTAAATGCATAATTTTATACATTAAATGCACAAATTTTAGAGAGGTTCTCATGTTCTCACGGTAACGAGGGTTATTACCGGAACCCAACCCTATATATATATATATATATATATATATATATATATATATATATATATATATATATATATATATATATATATATATATATATATAATATATATAGTCTAATATTAGTGTCGTTTTAGTATACAAACATACGAAAAAGTTGTAATTATCCAAACTTTCAACCTCTTTTTCATGTTCAAACAATGTGCTGGAGACCAAATCACACATGTACAAGAAAAGAAATTAAGTTAGCATCCACTAAATAAAGTTGATGGAAACATATATATTATTTTATCAATATATTAACTTAAACTTTTTATTATTTGTTAACATTTAATAAACAAATCCACAAAATTGATCGACCCTAACAATTAAAAACTATTAAGGGATTTGATTTGCACAACACATTGTTGAAATTTTTTAAACCCAACATATAATTTATCAAAAAATATTTATTATTTAGAAAGTTTAAAAATTCCCTTAATTTTTTAAAATAAAATAATATAGTAAATGAATTAACTAGGTATCCACAAATGCATATAACGTAATACTGAATTAAAATTTTTTGTTTTATTAAATTTATTTCTTAACTATATGTAGTTGAGTACAATAAATAATATTATTTGGCAATCTTGCATTTAACCAATTAATTCAATGACCTAGCTATGTGATCAACACGCAACAAACTGCAAACAAACGGATTGCATATAAATTAAATATGCAATTTATGTATTTGTTTTCTTTATTGGTCTTCTTTTATAATTATATTTTATAAATCCAAAATTTGAATGTGTTTAAGTCTTAACATTTTCAGTTGAATTTAATAAGAAATTTCTAAAAAAACACTAAATTTAATGTTAGTACAGAATAATTTAATATAATGATTATTGGTATGAAATAAAGGAAGCCCATTGACAGTTCTTCCCCCATTCCCATCACCTTTTAAACTTGAGCATCAAATAATTAAACCCTTTATATCATCACTTAAACTTATTCATTTCATTTTAATTTCTGTAATAAAAAATAGGTCTGTTTCATAGATGTAATGAGCCGAGTTACTTTTTAAAGATGCAATGAGCCAAGCTATTTAAGAGCTGCTTAATATACGGTGAACGTTCATTAATATAATAATTATCATGAGATTAGTTTGTACGTCTAATAATATATTTAACGCTTTTGTAAAAGAAAATTAATTATAAACCACAACGTACAAGTCATAAATCATTGATAATATCTATAGTGCACATCTTTGTCGAGCTAATCTTCCCCATACTCAACTCATAAATTAAGAATGCTATATATATGTCATCTATCACCACCACAACCCCATTTTTGAAAGTTAGCAAATAAGCAAGCAAATATAAAATCCATCCAACTATGGTAATTTCGACCAATAATATATTAAGGGCGATGCATGGTTTGCCATAATATAGAAAAGAAAAAAAATTAAACGACATTTCATTAATTGGAAATCCAGCTTGAAATTATACTGTCAAATGTCATGATACTATAAATCAACATAAATTATATAATAATGTTTATTCAACAATGAAACGTAAGTAATCATTTATGTGTAAGCAAACACTAAAATAAAGACATAGTTTTGATAAGTATGTACCTAAATTTCTATATATCTAAAAATATTTAATTTATTCATGTTTTACGGTGACATAAATGTTATTTATTTACTAGTTTTGTGTTGTTGGTTAAAAATTATATATGGACATGATACAGAATAATGGATCCATAGAATTTAAACCAAAAAACATGCATTTCAAGCACAAGATAAATGCTACAATTCAATAATGAATATATATAGCATTATTAAAGCAACAATTGGCATATATAACAATGAATTGAATATCATTATTAAAGTTATTCTAGAATTTATTCATGTCACAACTTTGTATTTAGCCTTCAAATTATCTCACACCTATTGGATTAAATTATTGACTTTGGTTTCTTTATTCTTTTCATTAAATTGTTGTGTCCCCGATCGATAATTTGAGTGAGTGTGGGGTCATAGAGTTCATATCAGAGGTCCAAATATCATAATCTGATTAATGTTAATTGTGGTATGTAGGACTAGTTGGTAGGGATCCTAGAACATATATATGCTTACTTTATATTTATTTTAAATTAGTATATATGCATATAAGTAACAAATTAAGTACAATAACATTATTGTATTAATCATTGAATTTATTGATTCTTCTTAAATATATACACATGTCACATGCAAATAAAAATGTGTTTGGTGCATGTTATGATTTATTTCTTTTTGTTGACAATGAAATAAACGTTTTAATGTGTAAAAGATACTCCAAGAATTGAATGTGTACAAAATTTGTTAAGTGCTTTCGAGTGCATGATGCTTGAGGACATTAAAAAGGGTTTAGAGAATCATTAAAAATGAAGTGAGAATATATTGGAAATAGTAGAAGATATTTTGTAATTTGCAATGGGTGACAAAAGTCGCACGAATCATTTTTAGGGTAAGTTTTCTTTTCCCAAATGATTTTGAGTCCCCATCTTTACAAATCAATCATCCATATATGTGTGTACATATATATAGATTCAGAAAAATATCTCTTAAAGTTAATTGCATCCAAATGTATAACATTAAAAACTTTTTTTAATTTATTTTTATAATTATGTATAATTTAACGGTACACACATGATATGTGTATTTCATATCCATTCAAACTTTCTACGTCCTTAAAAATTATGTGAATGTTCATGTATAGATCGTCCAATGAATTACATATCCATTCAAACTTTTTACGTCCTTAAACATTATGTGAATGTTCATGTATATTTATATGAATGATCGTCCAATGAATTTCATATCCATTCAGACTTTCTACGTCCTTAAAAATTATGTAAATATTCATGTATATTTATGTGAATGATCGTCCGATGAATTTCATATCTATTCAGACTTTCTACGTCCTTAAAAATTGTGTAAATATTCATGTATATTTATGTGAATGATCGTCCAATGAATGATCATTCACACTATTAGAGTGAGGGGTGTACTCACCCTTCCCGAATTTACTATTTTAAACACCTCACCTCACCGCAACATCAACTTTTCTTTCTTAACCATGTCCATTTTAAAACATTGGAGATACCCATCATTTTCAACTTTCTATCCTAATACCCATTAATCAGAGTATGATATTTGGATGCTGATTATAATGCTATATATATACATATATATATCATGTCTTAGATTATATACCCATGCAATACATGGGTTAGAATAAAGTTTTTTTTTACAAAAACACATGAAATATTAATTATAAAAAATGAGTTTATTGTATTTAAGTTAATTATAAATTAGACTAGTTAGATTAGATTATATTAGATTGAATTGGATTTGATTTTAATTAAAATTTAATTTTGATAATGGCATGTGATTGATTGAAGTTTTCACACATAACGAGTTAAATGAGAGGTTCACACAAACCAAATTAGTTACTCAGTTAATAATATTTATAAATATGAAAAAAATTAAAAAATTATTAATTTTGGCCGCCAACACTTATCCAAAAAATTTGAAAATTTTATCTTGATTATATATATGTGTGTAGAAAAAGAATAACGCATATTCAGTGTTCCTCCGGACACCGATCAGCCTGACGGTCTAACAGGCATTTCAAGTCGTTCTTGTTCATTTAAAAAATTGTACGAAATGCTAGAGGAAGAAAATATTGTCAAACATAAATAAGTCAAAATAAATGTTCAATATGTGGTTAAATTATAGGAGAAAAGAAAGTAACCAGAATGTTGAAGTTTCCTAGATTGTTCATCACGAGAAAGAGCAATTATTATTGTTTCATATGGTCAACTCATGTATAGAGAGAAAATGAGACCTTTCTTTCTTTCTTTCTTTCTTTTTTCCTTATATTAAAATATCTTTTTTTTTTCATATTAAATATTCATATATATTATGATAAAAAGATTTTATTTCATATAAAAAATACAATATACATGTTCATAAAAATAAAAATGTTCCATGCAAAAATATAATATTCACATGTTCTAAAATACATTAACAAAACATGTGTGCCTACTGTTAAATATTGGAATTTTGTTATGAAATAATATCATGTATCGTAATAAATTTCAAATGAATTTATGGACATGTGTATATTACACTTTGTATGAAATAAAATGTTTTAATTATCAAAATGACATGTGTATATTACACTAATGCTTCCTTTTTTGGTAAAATAATAAAATATTATTATTTTGATATTGACTTAAAACTTGAATGTCATGTCATTTGTCGGTCAAAATAGAATTTTACATTACAATTTTCCAAAAAAAAATTTACAATATTTTTATTGTCAAATTTTGAATTTTATATTACATTTTTGGTAATTTTCCTCACACACACACACACACACACACACATATATATATAACCTTAGTTTGGTATAGAATCAATATAGATCTTAGTATTATAATATAACACTAATGATAAGATGATAAATATGCAATTAATATACTTCAGAGGAGTTTGACTCACGAAAGAGATTTTAAATGAATTGTAATTTGCTTGTAATTTATTTAGAAAATTTTGATTATAAAAATAAGGAAAAATTACCAAGAAAGGTAATATAAAATACAAAATTTGACAATAAAGGTATTGTAAAATTTATTTTGCCAAGAAAGGTAATATAAAATTTTATTTTACCGGAGAAAGAACATGAAATTTAAATTTCAGGCCAAGAAAGATAATCAAATATTATTCGCTTACCAAAAGGGGAGCATAAAATTAAAATTTTATCTTCTTAATTTGTCATCAATACCCTTTTTTGTCAAATTTAAATTTTATGTTATTTTTCTTGGCCTAAAAGAATTTACATTACATTTATTGACAAATTTTGAATTTTATATTACATTTCTTGGTAATTTGCGTTAAAAATAATGAACAAATGTGTCTTTAGATTTCACCAAAATCTATGATTAAATGAATTTATCATTCCTATTATTTATAATCAATTTTAGATTCCTAACATTTCACACAAGAAATACCCTGAGCTAGCTTTAAAAGCCAATTCATAACTCAATCATTCAACTATTATATATAATAAATTTTTTTGAACCGCAAAAATAAATTAAAAAGTAAAGCGGTTATGAAGTAAAACACTTTCTTGAGGATACCTTCTAGTTTCAAAATCTCAATCATTCAACTATTATATATTATAAATTAAATTTAAATTACTTCGAATTACATTTCACATATTTCAAACTAGTTTTGAATTATACATCAAGTTAATTATTATGATTTTATCAAACATACGAATAAAATAATAATTATTGGTTTATAATTTTCTTGACCTTCATAATTCCATCCCCCACATACTATTTATTTTCTACCCATTTATTCATTTCATTATTGATCATCATAATCACACCCCACATTCCAACCAATTATTTCCCTTACCTTCTTATATTTCCTCTCTTCCCTTCCCTTTCTTCATAATACCTTTCATCAAAATTCTTACAAATCTTTTGAAAATCAAGAAAGCTATATTAAAAAAAAAAAAAAATGGGATTTGATAGTGTTTCTAACAAGGGTATTGTGTTAGAATTAGGTCTTAATTCATCATCATCATCCTTGACCTTGGTGGAAAACACCTCCATCAACACCACCAAGAAGCCTAGTAGCACTTTGAGTTTTGATCCCTCCCTAACCTTGGCACTTTCCGGTGGCGGTGGCAGTGGTTTGTACCGGCAAGATAGTGTTAGCGGCGGTGGTTCGTCGTTCTCGGTGGCAAGTGTGTGTGTCAAGAGAGAAAGAGAGGTTAAAAGTGAAGATTCTGAAAGGGTTTCATCAAGAATTATTAGTACAACAAGTCATGTTGATCATGAAGTCGAAGAAGATGATGATGGTATTGTTAATGGTAGGAAGAAACTCAGGCTTACAAAAGCTCAGTCTGCACTTCTTGAAGAAGCTTTCAAACATCATAGTACTTTGAATCCTGTATGCACTAGAGCGCTGTTTTTAATTATCATCAATATATAAATCTCTTTTAATTTTCATATATACGTACAACGTTAATAATTTGTCGTGATTTATTATTAAAACTAACGATGATTAGTGTTGATTATTAGCAGAAACAAAAGCAAGAACTTGCAAAGGAGTTGAAGTTGAGGCCTAGGCAAGTCGAAGTTTGGTTCCAAAATCGTAGAGCCAGGTATAGTATCCAATTATCGTTTTCTTTAACCTTCTAACAACTTAACATCTCTACAAATCTACATCGAATCAGCCACATATTTACCCGTCCACATTCATATATAGTTGGTTTCGGGTAATACCCATATATAAATTCAAGCTTAAAACGTCAAGATTTTATCATCAGGTTGAACTAACTTTTCTTTTCTTTTCTTTTTTGAAAAAGAATTAAAAAGCTTCTATCTTTACCAAAAACAAAATATGTAAAATTTTGAAAACAGTATTATCGCATATATATTATTTATTTTCCTTAAAAAGTATTCTATATTGATTAATTATTTTACATATGTTGAAAATAAAAATTACATTTATCGAAGTTGATATATATAATTCTTTGATAATGTATATATAATTACAAGAAAACTTTAAGTTGATATAATCATTGGTTAAATAGGTTTACAAAATTATTTCTTCTAACGAAGAACATTAATAATTAACTTATGAATATCATACTTGTCTTAATTTTAACTTTGGAATAAAACTTTTTGTGATATATAGCAATCAAAATCTTTAAAAAAAAAAAAACAAGTAAAAATTAATTTTTAAATTTTGTATTTCGAAAAGAATCAAAACTGAAGTTGTACGTACAGTGATTATACGTTAACCTGTCAATTTAATGAATTGCGTGTAGTTCTCTTCAGCAGACATATAGGAAACACTCCTTACGTCACGATATATTGCGTCATAAATGAATTTCAATTCATTGTACGTATTTGTGTATTCATCTTTTTATATCCACATAATTTATTTTTCTCCAACTACAACAGATTAATGTCACAAAATTCAAGAAAACAATATTGTATCAAATATATTTTGTACGTATATATTCAATAATTCAGAAAACAATTAAAAAAAGGAAATAAAAAAAATTTAATAACAAATGAGGTCTCAACAAGAAACCAAAAGCTAGTATGCGTGTGGGTTCTTCTAGCTAATTAATATTTATAATTAATTATCTAACAATTATAATTATTAATATTCAACTGATTAATCAAATGTATTAATTAGGAACTCAATTTATATTAAATAATATTGATTGTTTTTTTAATTTTGTAATTAAAGGACAAAGCTGAAGCAAACAGAAGTGGATTGTGAATACTTGAAGAAATGCTGTGAAGCATTAAAAGAAGAAAACAGTAGACTCCACAAAGAGCTTCAAGAACTCAAAGCAGTGAAACTTTCAAGTCAGCCACTGTATATGCAGCTGCCGGCGGCCACCCTCACCATGTGTCCGTCATGTGAACGTATCGGAGACACCACTTCATCCGCCAAGAACCGCCCTTTTCCGAAGCCACAATTCTTTAATCCTTTCACTAATCCATCCGCAGCTTGTTAATTGATAAATTATAATTAGGTTTTATTTATTTACATTGTTGATTAATTAATTAGTTAATTAAGTAGTTATATAATATCCAAATATTAATAGTATATTATTTACTACTCAAATTAATCATCCATGCACAACCCTTTATGTCTTTTTTTAGAGTTAAGGGTTTGTCATGATTAGTGAGAGATTAATTAATTAATTAGTATTAAGTTATTTTTGTAGAAAATTAAGTTATATGAATTTCTACTGATCACTTTTTTTATGCATGTTTGTTTGTATAAAAGTATATATGTCAATGAAATGAAAGGAATATATAAATATATATATTTTTAATTGTTGTTTCATATTTAATTGATTTAAGTCTTTATGACATTGGCAATTAATTGTTGTTGTTTCTGTATGTAGAATTAGAAATTAAAGAAATGCTGATTAAAAAAAGTAAAAAACACAATTAAAGTTGGATGGGTGTTTTGCGTACCATATTTTGGTTTAGAGTCAATAAATTTATGCACGAGTCAAAATAGGAATCTTGAACTCAGGTGAGTCAAAGATACGAGTGAAACAAGAGCAAGGCCGCCATTGCACTCAAGAAAAGGGCGGTGGAAACCGGAAAGGATAATGAAAATGATTGATGGATTACCGGATTTCTCTTTCATTTACGTGTTAATTTATGATTTCAGACTTTCATTATTATAATAGAAAATTCGTGAATTGATTATTTTAATTTGGAATTTATATAAACTTGACAAACGTGGCTTAGGAGAGTTAGGAGTTGATTAAATCTCTTTTAATATAAAACGAGTTAAATGATAAATTTATCAAAGATAATTAAATAGTTGAAAAGAAAATAGGTTAGGGAAAATAATTAAAAAGTTAAATATTAAAAATAACTTTTGGGGTACCATTCTCATGAATGTACTTGAAAATATATTTCCTTTTGATCTCAATATATCATTTGTATTCAACTCTTTATATAAACGAAATACAAAGAGTCTAAGGAAACCAAATCAACTAAATGAAAAGAAACCATATCAAAATAAACAAAAGAAACCAAATCAACTGAACTAAACATGATATATTGTCTGTTAATATGCCCCCATACTTTGAGCGGAAGGATCACGAACATTCAAGCTGGAGCTGAGCCGGCAAACAGCGGGAACGAAAGCTTCATTGCAAGGAGGAGGAGTCTTTGTCGACATTGAAGGACAGGGTACCGAAATAGTGACGGAGAATCGAAACAAAGGAAATGGATGAAGAATTGGAATAGGGAATGTGAATGGAATGGAGAATGAAACAAAAAATGGGAATGAAGAATTGGAACTGAAAAACGGAATGCAGAATCAGAACAGAGACAGGAACAATAGCAACAGAAAAGAAAATAACTATTGAAGGCATATGGCCGGCAGACACGAGGGGTAGCGAGTTTTAGCGGATTTGTGACGGTTATCCTCACCAAACACGATGAACACAAGTTTGGGTTGAAAAGAACACAATGATATTAGGGAGGCAGCGAAGGCAGCGGTATGAAGCAAATATATTAGGGTGGCAGAGAACGTGTTTGGGGTTTTAGAGAAGGCAGCAACAACCAACGAGCAGGAAATTGCAGCAATGTGGCAGATGCGAAATGGTTGGGGTGTGATGAAAAGAGAGGAGAAAGGTGGCAACTGAAGGTTAGTCTTTGGATGGGCATCATCAGGAGAGATTAAGGTTATGGATCAAACTCTGATACCATATTAGAAAATGTATTTCCCCTCTTAATATATCATTTGCGTTCAACTCTTTATATAAACGAAATACAAAGAGCCTAGGGAAATCAACTAAACAAGAAAACCACATCAACTTAACTAAACATGATATATTGTCCATTAATAGAATAGACATCTTAAATTTCTTACTTAAAACCAAGTAGATTTAGATGTAATACGATTTTTATAATTATACTTACCACAATAATCACCGAGACTAATCACATACAATTCTTTCACGTTCTGTGATTCTTTTCATGAATCCATTCAATTTTATAAACTCTCAAAAATTCAAGGCATTTGATGTAAGATTTGAAGCTGGTGGGATACACATCTACCAAATCGATTGTCTGTCAATTATATGGTTTTCTACAAGAATTATACGCTTGCAGTAAAAAGGAGGGCTAAGTTCTTCATGGTCTAATGTATGTAGTGATCTGGAAATTTGGAGATGGAGAAATCAAATCTTTTGCAGAAGATCATGTTAAAGAGGTGCTGAGTAATATAGATTTATTCCTCAGTGTTCAAAAGTGGGTTTGTTCTGGTTTCAAAATCAAAGTGGAAAGCATGATCCGAAGTGGAGTAATTGGATCAGATGGCCTTGGAATCTAGATATGTCGTAAGAATTATTATAGCAGTCTTCTGTTAGTTATAGTTACATGTAGAACTTTTTTTGATGTTGTTGCTTTCCCTCAAAGCAACTTCCTTATTGGTGTAGTTATAAATTTTTGCCTTAAAAACATACATCCATATAATAATTAAAGATAGTTTTCAAAAGTATAAACACAGTCTATTAATTATAATCTATAAATATTAATTGGTAATAAAGTATACAAGTAATGTATTATATATAAACTAAAATATCAATTTGTATCAATTAAAAATATATTATATATGAACGGTTGGGTGTTTTTACTTTTATTTATATACATGTTATATCAATATATTTTATTAAAAATATTTACGTAATACGTGAGTTACAAACTAATATTTAATCATTACATGTACATTCTTATGGTGCCACGTGTTATTGACAATTTATTATTTTAAATTTAAATATTATCTTATTAAGATTTGTTTGAAATAAATTTATATTTATATTTAATACTCTAAAGCTTATCTTTTCAACAAAATTTAATTATCTAAATATTATTTTATTAATAATCAAAAAAATTGTTTTATGCATTTATAAATTTATTAGAATATGATAAAAATAGATACAATATTAGTAAAACAAATTTAATAACTTTTAATTATAGCAATAACTAATATTATATATATATATATATATATATATATATATATATATATATATATATATATATATATATATATATATATATATATATATATATATATAGAGTCAGGTTCAAAAAAGTACCTCTCGAAATCAAGTGCACCCGAAGGTACCAACCTTAAAAAACTTTTTTTAAATTTTTTTTTCTCATAACCATGTTTAAATTAATGTTATACACATGATATATGAATTTCACATACATTCACACTTTCTATGTCCTTAAAACTTATGTGAATGCTCAATGCATATTTATGTGAATGGTCATCCATGTGAATGGTCATTTCACACAATGTGAATGACCATTCACATGATCTTTTTTATCATTCACAATATTTATGATGTTGCTACTTTTGAAAAAAAAGTCTTATAATGTTGTCTTATACATGTTTATTAGAAAAAAATATATGTGAATGATCATTCACATTAGGGTACGCTGGGTACGCTGGAATCTCATAGGTACGCTGATGAACCTGATTCTATATATATATATATATATATATATATATATATATATATATATATATATATATATATATATATATATATATATACATAGGGAGGTTCAATTGAGAACTTTTATGCATCGAGGTACAAAAGAACCCATATCAACCAATAGATCAAAAAATTGTATGGATTAGATTAATGGCAAAAGGGTAAATAGTTGGACAATTTTATGCAACTTGTGCATTATAGGAACAAACAAGGAAGGGCATTTTGGGGAATGTGCATACCTCATTAAATTTAATATTTCAACAAATAATCAAATAATAAATGTCAAATAAATTCAATTGATACATTTCCAAATTTAACAAAAATTACACAAATTCAAAAAAAGATGATGGATATCGATGCATTCGTTAATCTTGTTTATCTATGCATCATGTTAAAAAAAGACGCATTTAACAAAAAAAAAATACAAAAATTCATTTATGCATCGTGTTCAACTTGTTCATCATTCTTTTATGCATCGTGTTTGTCGTTCATATTCTTCATTGAGCTATGCATCATGTTCAACTTGTTCATCATTCATCTATGCATCGTCATTGTTCATCGTCCATTTATGCATCATCATTTTTTCGTTGTTCATCGTTCATCATCCATCTATGCACTGTCATTGTTCATCATCCATCTATGCATTATCATTTTTCATCGTTCATCATCCATCTATGCATCATGTTCTTCATAATTATCATCGGTTACATCTCTTGTGCATGTTCATCATCATCGTTGTTCATCGTTATTCATCGTTGTTCATCGTTATTCTTCGTCTTCAAATCATCATCACTAAGAAAATCATGAAGAACACGATTAGAGAGAAAGAGAGAGAGAGAGAGAGATGAGAAGGAGGAGGAAAATGAGGAATGTAGTTAATATGAGATTTTAATTCAAAATGTAACTCCTAATTATCATTTAATGACTTTTAGAAATAAATTAATTATCATGTCTTTAGTTTTCCCTAAATGCCCTTTGTGCACCCTTGGTGGATTATCCGATGCACAAAAGTGCCTCGAGGTGCCCCGGTGCATAAAAGTTCTCAATTGAACCTCAATCTATATATATATATATATATATATATATATATATATATATATATATATATATATATATATATATAGATTCTATTTTATATAAATACAACATATTGGACAAATTTTAAAAGAACAAAAAGAACTATTAATATATATATATATATAATGCAAGAAAAATAATATATGACAAATAACAATATATTTTTGTACTTAAAACAAATAATATTATATATTTCATTTTTGAGTTTATAAAAATATATATAAATAAATATATTTAAAATATCCACTATGTGTTAGTAAACTAATATATATAAACATATATGGGGGTGGATTCAATGGAAAACCTATATGCATCGGAAAACGGGGAACTACTTTATAACCATTGGATCTGATGATGCATCACACAGAAAGTCGACGCATCACGCGGGAATTTGATGCATCATGTGGAAATAATGATGCATCACGCGAAAATTGTAATGCATTTGCGATGGTGTATGAAGGTTTTCTTAGGTTTTTCGATGCATGATGATTTTCCATTGAACCCCATCAATGTATATGTATGCTTAAAAGAATTTCGATTTAGATCAAGATTGGTATTTGGTAAAACGAAGTAAATATAAGGCCTTTTAAAAATATACTGTAAATTAGTTTGTGATATAAATTGAAAAAGACTAATAATAACCAAGAAATTTGCGAATAAAAAGGGATATATAATTAAATTAGAAAAAAGATATTTTTTATAGGTATCAAAATTCTTTTAATAAAGTTGCACACACATACATTTTAATTATAAGTTCCACACATAAAAGTTCACCGGTTGCACACATAAACTTTTTAAAAAAAATTTCACTACGAAACAAGGTTATTTGGAAGGGTACCCTTTGCACGGGCTACCCCAACTCTCGACCTAAGTCTGCCCATGCCCATAAGATTGTTGGTATATAGTTATTTTCGAAGGAAACAATTTGAAAAGAATATTAAAGAACCAATAATTTCAAAACTTGTATTAAAACACTAAAAATAAAATTAACTATAATTCAAATGTAAATATATTTAGAAAGATAAATGAGGATAACGATATGACAGTTGTAACACTAATACGTTTCAGAATATTAATGACAAATTTAACAATGTTATGCTTGAAATTATCTTTTGTATTTGAATAACTCGTCATAATGTTTATATTTGTGTTTTTGTATAAACTTAATTATTTAAAAAAATAATCGAAACAAATCACAGATAGATGCAATTAGATATAACAGTGAGTTAATTATAAAAAAAGTGAACAACACTATATAATTAAGTGACTCCAAATTAACAAGGGTAAGCTTATAACCTCCCTCACTTGTTCATATAACTTGAACAAAATAATTAATTTCAAAACTATATTTATTTGAAAGAGCATTGCTATACACTTATTTTTACTAATCATACATCCTCACACTGACATATCTTTTGTTAATGACGTGAGAGAGAATAATTAAATCTAAACAGGCTTTAGTTTTTCACCATTTTTCCGATCACCGGACAATGATGAGGCCATGAACGGTCGCACTTACTGCACACCCTCAGGGCCGGCCCTGGAATGACTCAAACGTAACCAACACATGCAATGGCTCCGCCGTTGAATAATGAATATGGTTTTTTTTTTTTAAAAAAATTGTATTTGAATATTTTGGATTTAATCCTAGCTAGTTGGAGTATTAGGTAAACTTACACACATAAACACACGTACAGTGCGCACCAACCATTTACTTAACCAATTATTTATTTATTTATTTAAATTTGGGTCAAAAACCAATTTAATTAGCATTGATCGAGAAGATTAATGCCAAATATTAATTTGACTTTTGACCAGATGTCTTTAGATCAAATGACTTAACATGCAAGTCTTACATTCACATACATACATACAGTCATACATTCAAATGACATGGAATATTAGCTTTTGACGAAGAAAAAATCCATTCAATATTCATTTAAGGAAATTTAGGATGTAAGGTGCTTAATTTCCACCAAATTTTCTCAAACTCTTAAGTCTTAATTATACGTTTCGATCATCAACAAATAAACTACCTACTACTAATTAATTAAAAAACACACACACACACATATCATATTAATATATTTATTTTCAATTGAGTACCACTTATTATGCAGCGCACCAAAAGGCATTACTACTAAAATCATTTTTTTTCCATAAACATATTTTAATTAAAATTAAAAGATGATATATAAATTTTACGCACATTCACATATTCTAAGTATATGAAATCATGCATCACGTAAATTAACCGTTCTAAAACGTGTGATACTCACCCCTAGGGTCAATTTAACTAAATGTATAGTTTCGGTTTGGTCACATAATTGGACATTGGACTTCAGGCTAGTGATTCAGGCTTTGTTTGTAACTTGAAAGGCTCGTTTCATTGATACAAATAAAATGATGATTTTAATGTTTCTGGATCAATGCCGAATAGAAAAACTTGTTTTTTGATACTTGAATTAGCTTTCAAAAGAAATTTAATCTTTTGGTTTTTTGTTACCCTCTTTATAAACTATAAGTTTAATTTAACTTTAATGTCCTTTTACGTTATTGAATAGTAAAAACTATAGCTACAGTTTCTTTTACCAAACACATTTTTAAAAACTAAAAGTTTCACCTCTTTTAAAAAGATATAGCTCCAAAAAACTCCAGCTTACAGCTCCAGCTCGGAGGTACATCTAGTTATGCCAAGCATAACTGAAGTAGTTTTCAAAATGAGCTTGAATTTTTTTCTAACAGAATTACCTTTTAATCCTCATATCAATTATAAACTACAACTTTAAATTGATTCTATTGTCTTTTTATGTAATTTATTGCTAAAAGCTATAAGTCTATAACTACAATTTTTTTACCGAACATATTTATAAAAATTAAAAACTCCAACTCCTTTCAAAAAGCTCCGGCTAGTGATAACCCGAACTTTAATCCATTTGTGTCAAATATACATGTAATGGTTTTGGTTGGATTTCTAGTTTCCTACCGAGTGGATTTCTAGTTTTCTTCCGAGTTCTGCGGCTTCTGCCTATTCGGCTATTCCTATTCCCTAGTCTTAAATTGGGTTGGCTAAATTTCATAGAAACTGGGTGCACTTGAAATGGGCTTGTACAGCCCAAAGAATCTATTGGGTCAGATACGTTTAGAAGTTGATGCAAACTTTATCCATACAAAATATTGTTTTGTATGGGTGATATTCACATTTTATCATAATTTATTTTTTTAATAAAAATAAAGATATATACAATTATCATTTTTATAATCTTGATATAACAACATATATTCTAAAAAGGGTTATATGCCAAATATAGCAACAATTTTTTGTAGTTTACCATTTATACCCACATTATTTATTTTTTATCATTAATAGGAACAACTTTTGTATTTTTTACCGATTATACCAACTTTTGACCTGGAAACCTGCTATAGCAGGTTACCATCAATTAATACCAACAACTTTTATTTTTTACCAATAATAGCAACAACATTTTATATTTTTACCAATAATAGCAGAGACTTTTAACTTTTTACCAATAATAAAAACATATCAAATTAGATTTTTCTTTATCTTCAATTAATCATTACTTTAAAGAAACTAAATTTATGGAAATCGAAATACAATCAAATAAGTTCAATCCATTTTTCGTCTAAATTTTGTTAGAAATAAATCAAATGCAATGTGTGCCTATAAAAGAGATAAAAAAATATGTTTTCTATAGACATTAAAAAATGAAGATCATTTGATGTGTCATATTTTCATGCATAGCCGGGTTTTATAGGTATGATAGGGTCGACCATTTAAGTGTAACATGACAACGTGAAACTCAAATCATTTTGTATAAGATGTCATAGAAATATAATGAACACATTATGCTACATTTGTATTCTTTTTTGAATACTTAGTTCAACAATATTTGCATTATTTATTTATTTGATAAATAAATGAATAATATTATAAATAATTATGATTTAAATCATGGATAATTAGATCTTTAGTTATTTGATAAATAAAATGTTAATATTAAAAAGTTGCATCTGTTTATTTTATGAATAATTATATATAATACAATATAGCATAATGTTGTCATGTTACACTCAAATGGTCGCCCCTACGTGATGTATTACGATTTTCTAGTGATGCATTGTGGTTCTCCAAGGTTATCGATGCATAGAGGTTCTCCATTGAACTCACCCCTATGTATATATATATATATATATATATATATATATATATATATATATATATATATGTGTGTGTGTGTGTGTGTGTGTGTGTGTGTGTGTGTGTGTGTGTGTGTGTTTTGGTTTTAGAAAGAAAGAATTAAAATTGAAAACCATGACAAAGAAAAACCGAAACCAAACTGAAACCGAAATAAAAACCAAAAAAATCAAATCGTTTAAAATCCAAACCGAACGGTTTCTTGAATATAGACACCGATGTTTCGGTTTGGTTTTTTCCAAAAACCGATCCATGTCCACCCCTAATCAAAATAATCTTCATTTTAATGTCTATAGAAACATATTTTTTATATTTTTATAGGCACGCATTGCATTTGATTTATCTCTAACAAAATTTAAACAAAAAAATGGATTATGAACTTATTTATTGTTTTTCGATTTTCATAAATTTAGTTTTTTTAAAAATAGTGATTAGTTAAAGATAAAGAAAAATTTAATTTGATATGTTTTTATTATTGGTAAAAAGTTAAAAGTCGCTGCTATTATTGGTAAAATATAAAACGTTGTTGCTATTATTGGTAAAAATATAAAAGTTGTTGGTATTAATTGATGGTAACCTGCTATAGCAGGTTTCCAGGTCAAAAGTTGGTATAAACGGTAAAAAATACAAAAATTGTTGCTATTAATGATAAAAAATAAATAATGTAGGTATAAACGGTAAAACTACAAAAAGTTGTTGCTATTTTTGGCATATAACCCATTCTAAAAACTTGAAAACCAAGAGGTATTTTTCTTTTATCTTCTCTTTCCTCACACCCTCTCTTTAATCCTAAACCCTAAAAAATAACAAGGTTCCTCCTCTCTCTCTCTCTCTCTCTCTCTCTCTCTCTCTCTCTCTCTCTCTCTCTCTCTCTTCTGCTCTCTCTCTCTCTCCTCTCTTCTCTCTCTCCCCCCCCCTCTCTCTCTCTCTCTCTATATATATATATCGTTAAAGAAGCACTACCACCACCAATCATTAGGGGTGTAAACGAGCCGAGCCCAAACCCGTTTAAGCTCGAGTTCGGCTCGTTTAAAAGTATCAGGCTCGAGCTCGAGCTCGGCTCGTTTCGAGCTTCGCATGTAAAGCTCGGCTTGGGCTCGACTCGTTTATTATATATTTTAATTTTTTAGTTAATTTTTAAATAATCTTTTAACATAATATATATAAATTGTTATTTTAATATATTTATATTTATTTAATCTATATGAAATATATTTATTAATTTAAAATTACATTTATATATAGGCTCGTTTAGGCTCGCGAGCTCGATATGTGAAACTTGGGCTCGAGCTCGTTTATTAAACGAGCTCGAATTTAGGCTCGAGCTCGGCTCGGGCTCGTTTAATTCGAGCTTTTAGCGAGTCAAGCTCGAGTAGCTCACGAGTAGCTCGGCTCATTTACACCCCTACCAATCGTTTCCACCACCACTAACCACTGTCACTACGCTCTTTTTTTTTCCTCTTCTTCATCTCTCTCATGATCTAGAAGCCACGATAGTCAAGAAATGACAATGGTGAAAGAAGAATTCAAGAAGTCACGATGGTTGTTTGTAAGATATAAATCTAAAATGAATGTGATACTTAGATACATTTTTTTTGTTAAAAAGATTTTGTATATGATTCACGAGATTTGAATATTTTCTTTGGACAAATCTATGTTTTTGGTGTGTTTTGTAGAAGTTAGATACCAAGTGTTTGATTATATGTCTAGATGAAATGTTGTTTTTTTGTTTTAGATTGTCTACGATATTCTATGTAGCATACGTGATATTTCTTTTCTGATGGATTCAAGCTTTTTTGTTCATTGTATCAGTCTTCTTTATATCTATGTATTTATTGTTGATTTTTCTAGCTTCAAATCATCTATAATATTATACATAGAACGGGATATTTTATATAAAAGACATGATGTTCTATATAAAATACATATTATATCAAGTATGCATGTTATACATGTATGAAGGAGACATAGATGTATGAACTACTTGTATTTTTTTAATTATGAGGATGCATCTTAATTTACATGCGAATATATAGAATACATTTTCTGATACAGATAATATATTTTTTACATAGATAATGCTATATATAATCAAAAAGAATAATTGTTCATTTACTTATTGTAATAACAACAACAACGATAACAATAATAATAACAATAAATTAAATAATTATTATTATATATGTTCCAATGACCAAAACATAACAAAATTTGTTCTAAGCACAATAAAGGTAACGCTAACAATATTAAGAGGGTGTTTGAATTTACGTTTGAAAATGTGTTGTAGCGTATTGAAAACTAATTCTTTTTGATGCTAGTGATTTTTGTTGATAACTTGGTTACAAACCCATTACCCATACAGGCCCGGCCCAGAAGGGGGGGGGGGCGAACTGGGCTTC
The DNA here is from genome assembly GCA_020465985.1 of Centrapalus pauciflorus. Taxonomy (NCBI): domain Eukaryota; kingdom Viridiplantae; phylum Streptophyta; class Magnoliopsida; order Asterales; family Asteraceae; genus Centrapalus; species Centrapalus pauciflorus. Next base: position 238,239 of record JAANYP010007301.1, read on the forward strand.
GGCCCAGGGCATCATAGTCTTGTAGCCCATGTTGTAATACTAGGCTCATTTTATAAAAAGAAAAGCAAACAATTGGGCTTGGGCTGCACACTAGGTTTAGGAATAGGAAGTGGAAACGTTTTTTTGGGAATGAAATCAAAATCACAGATATCAACGATTCATATGGATTCCAACTTCCAAGGCATCATCTCGATTCCAAATCACAGCATCGGCGATTCATTTGGTTCATCAATATTCGAAGGTTCATCTGCATCATCTCGATTGCAAATCAACAAGGCATCAATCTTCGAAGGTTCATGCCGCATCATCTATCGATTGGGAGTTAAGGTGCAAGAATCGTCGTCAAATCCGAACCTCAGCATTCCTCAAATAGTCAAAGAGTACAAGAGCAGCAGAGATTCATGATTTGTCTAAAAAAGTTTGGTGTCCCCAGGTTATAAGAATCCTTCAGTTTCCCCTTTGTTTAATTGGTTTGAATTCTTGTGTGTTGAACCTGGTATTGAAGAGTCAAATATTTGAATGGAGTGCTCATGGATATTCTTTAACTAAAGCTGAGAATGATATTGAGATTTTAGAGTATATACATTACTGCGTAGAGTACAACCCTTCAATGCTATATATTGGTCCTAGAAGTGAAGGGTGCACGTGATGGTCTCATTTAATGTGTGGAGTTAAAAACTAGTCAAATTAAGCACAAATTTAAGAACTTTTATTTATTAGGTCATTCAATTGAAAGTTATTTCTTGCCAAATTCTTTAATGTTTACATAATGAGTTTATCATCTTTATGTGGTTATGTTGATGATTCTGTAATGAGTTTATTATCTTTAATTTTTTGCCAAATTCTTTAAGATGCATAATATGTTGAATCTTAACGTCTTTAAGAGCATTGTTTTTTTATCTCGCCCAGGGCATTAAATTGTTCAGGACCGGCCCTGTACCCATACACCACTGACCATAATTCTTTTGCTCTGGTGGCATTATGCCATTATGTATGAGATGATCATGGGTTTGATTTTCAAGCATTCTTGTGAGTAGGTCTGAGTTATTTAATTCGAAATTTATTTTAGCCAATTAAAGTTTGATAGAATTTTCGTACTTAGTTTGGTCCCTTGTACAAAAAGAGTCGCACTTTAATCTCATTGGATTTTATTACTATCTAGTTTGGTCCCTTGTGCAATATGTACCATCTAACATAAATGTTTTTGAACTTGGTTACTGTAATAAATATTGGTTTGTAAAGTTTGAGATCATTTGGGTTTTCGGTTGTGAGATACTAACTAAAGTTCGATTTGGTCAATTAGATTAGTCCAAGATGTAAATGACTTTATTCATCGACAAACACAAAATGTGAAAGGCGTCTGAGTCGAATAAAAAGTTGTACCCAAATTAATCATAACTTTGGGTTAAGTACCATTTTGATAATCTAACTTTCAGATTTGTTCAATTTAGCCATTAAACTATTTTTGTCTTGACTTAATCACTAAACTATTTTTTGTCTTGATTTAAACATTAAACTTTTGTTTAATGTTCTATTTTAGGAAAAATGAATAAAACTAATATCTAAATCAATACAAAATATGATAGTTTAGTGGTCAAATCAGGACAGTTTTTGATGGCTAAATCAGTAAAAAGAAAATTTAGTGACTAAATATGTATACAAAAGCCAGTTTAATGGCTAAATCGAGTCCAAAAATAATTTAATGCCTCAACTGAAAAAAAAAAAAAAAGTTGAATGGTCATGATAACACTTAATCCGATAACTTTTAACGGGACAAATTGGATTATTTCAGACATGTTTAATTACACCAATACCCCTTACCTGAGGATGTGCAATGTTTCAAGTGAGAGAAGTTGTACTTAGGTCTTAGGTTGTACAATGGCATGTAGTCAGAAACTAGGAGGTTAACTCCCTAGTAACTAGATATGTTTTACACATCATCGTCACTAGTATACTAGTACTACCTTAATTATGTGCACGTGAGTAGACTTGTGACCACTTCACCCACCCAACCCAACCCAACCCAACCCAACCACCGTATTTGTCACATAATTGTTTCTAGAAGTCGTCCTACTTTCATTCATTCTATCACTTCCTTAATCAATCCTAACTCCGGACACTTAATTACCCAATAACTAAAAAAAACTACTTATATATTTTACCTTAAATTACCCATCATATCCGGATCCGTTTTATTCGGGTTGACCCGTTATTCAATACAAACTTCATACCTTAAGGTGTTGTAATTGTAGTCATGTGTTAGAACATGTTAATTTGAATCTTTTTGGAATTTTTTTTCATCGTTTGTTCCTCTTTAAGAAAGACATTAGTTTCGGTCAAAGAAACATATTTCTAAAATAGAAGAATCACTTGTACATGCTTTAAGCAATATAATTCTACGTCGTTACATGTCACTTCACCACCCATACATATGATCATGCATTCTTATTGTCGGTCTATAAAAATACTATAATTTTGATTTTTAATTATATGAAATTTATATAACATATAACACATCGTTGATTTAACTTATGTTGATGGGTTACATGAGAACATAAATAACTTTTTTTTTTTTCATTTTTTTAACGTGTGATATCGTCTAATCTCAACTAACTAAAACTTAACTGGGAAAAATATATCATTACACACGTATTGCAGAAAAATTATTTTTGGTCATTAAATATGCACCATATACATATACAAGAAATTCATTTTAAAAAAAAAAGACGATACCAATTTACTATCTTTACACCCGTTTCATGGTATGCATAAGATAAAAAATCCGTTGGCCTTTCAACAAATTCACAAACTAATATCTTAAGAACAATTATATATATAACATATGTATTGTGAAAGCAGAATTTCTTTAAATTCCATCCACACATTCCGGGGGTGTCACCGGGTAGCGTTGCTTGTCGGTGCAGTAATCATAGACCATATGGTTCATTCGGACCCATCGGTATCGGCGTGCGGCAACCGCATCGAGCTGCTGGTAACCGGTACCCTCCCACCAATTGGCTGGGCTGGATGCACAAGCAGTTGGGCCGGGTGCAGGGCAGCCTTCAATATCAAAGTCTTTATAGTATGCATAAAATGGGGCTTTGCTCCAGTCAATTTTTTCAAGCCCACCCCTTGTTGCCCAATCATCTGCTTCCCATAATGTTGAGTAAATTCCCATTGGTTGAATTTTTGGATAGGGGACACCTTTGGCTTCATTGTTTTTGTATACTCTTATAGGCACCTCATCTACTGAAAATCTACACAAATTAATCATGCATTGTTTACTTGTACCTTTTTCAAATTTTATCATATCATATATATGGTGGTAAATTGATAATCATTTTTTAATCAGTTGTACTTACACAACATGGTGGTGGTTCCATAAGATTGAGTAAACATGAAAGTCAGCAGCAGGGTCAAACCATAGGTTAATCCTTTGTTCTCTATCTCCCTTTCCATGTGCATACACATTGGTTTGGACCGTGTAAGGCTGCCCACTCCGGTTGCCCAAGAATTCGAAATCTAGCTCATCGCGCACTTGATCTGTATCCGAATTCATCTGTCACCAAGAACCATGAAACACAATGATAAACACGTACGTATCCAATTTTTAAATAATAGAAAAAATCTAGTTTTACGGTTAAATTAATTGCACAACTTTTTTATTTAAAGGTTATACATACGTAAAAGGCAGTGACAGTGCCAGCTGAGTCCCCAGGAACGAGCTTGATCTTCATGCTCACACGTCCAAACAAATACTTGCTTTTTGAAGCGAACCCACATCCTACAACATATAAGAATTCATTCAAATTAAGTGGAATTGTTTATCTGGCTTAGGCCATGTTTGTTTACCTCTTAATTTTGAATGACTTATTAATGATTTCATTAACAACTAAACAAACAACCCCTTAGAAAGACCACATTGTTTTTTTTTGGTACGTACATTAGAGCCACCACCAAGATGAATTCAGTCGTGCGTACCTGAGTTTTGGTCAAGGAGTAGTTGTATGCCCATTCCGCCATCGAGTTGTTTGATGTGGGAATCAGACCACGTTACATGAAAATCTTGAAGGAAAGCAGCCGGTTTTGCATTTGCGATAGACAAGAGTACCGTCACGAACCCAATTATGAAAAGAGTGACAAAAACATTTTTACGTGACGAATATGTCATTTTTACGATACAAGTATGATGTGCGTTGTGAGTTATGAATAAACTGGATAGGGAAGGGGGGGTTATATATATAGAATAAGTTTAGATGTTAAGAATATAAAGGTAATGGTCCTACAGGAGGACTAATTGTGGTGTATTTAAATAGTACAGGGGGGCCATTGTAAACTGAGATCGCTTTCTATACAGCTAATTGTAAGCCGTCAATTGGACCCCGCCGCTCCCTAAAGTCTTAACCAACATCGTCTTATTGGCTTTTTTTGATTGACCGCACTCTCATCTCATACGTTAGTTGCATGAAAATATAAAAAGGTAAGATGGTTTTGGTTATATGGATGATCTTTATTCATGATTTTTAGTTTAATATAATTTTAATTTATTTTAAAATAGTAAGTAATTTTCACCAACACTGTATACGATGGAATTAACCATTTCTAACAACATATTTTAAATACTTGTTGCCTCATCTTACAAGACAAACATGGTTTGTTACTTGAAATACAAACAAACGGTTAATTGCGAAAAAGATAACACATTATCACTTTTTTCCCTATTTTAGGTAACATATTAATTGTCATTTTTTTCAATTTGGGTAATATACTAATGAAAACACAACAATCTAGGTAATAGTACCGGAATAGAAGATAAATTGTGCTGACATAACAGTTTTTTTCATCCAGTAAGTTGAACTTTCCGACGTGTCATTTGATCAAGAAACCTATCGTGTCACTATTTAAAAATTATCGGTTACCTAATCAGGTTACATATATCTTGATATGTGTGTTTTCGATAGTATAATCTCCTAATTAAAAAATAATAATGTCTAAATTAGAAAAAAAAAATGATAATGTGTTACATTTTTTTAATTACCTTTTTTATATGGTTAGCTCATCGGATAAATTAAAAAGTTAGTTTAAGATAAAAATTGATTGTAAAAGGGTTGAAAATGAAAAAATAAATAAAAAATTTAGAATTAGCTGAATAATATAAACAACTGATAATAAATTAGAATAAAGATGGATGCATGTATTTGAGACCAATCAAAGAGTGGACGGACCCATATCCATCAAGACTAGATGAACCGACTGTATTAATAGGTGGATCTAATAGTCGAGAAAAAGACTGAATAAAGTTATAACAGAAACGGGACCAATTGCCATTTACACCAACCAATCAAATATCTCTCAATACATATATATTTCTTTTTATAATCTAATATTTTAAGTAGTTTATTTTTTTTTTGAACAGCGAAAGGAAAACGAGCCATGGAGCTACGACATTGCCATCACCCCAAAACAACTCGAAATCCAAATATATTTAATAGAAGAAAACAGTACACTAGCAAGATGCTAGACAATCAAGAAAGAAAGATACAGCAGCAAAAGCTATAACAAAGAAAGAGGGGACGAAACCCACAAGCACCAAACCAAATACTTGCAATCGGCCCTCAATTTTAACCAAGAAAACAACGAGGCTTGAAATTCATCTCTAATCATTGAGGCCGACGAACGAACTCCTTTGAAAATCAAATCATTTCTAGCCTTCCATAAAAACCATAAAAGACCACCAATCGCAGTTTCAAAAAAAATTTTCCTCCTCCCTGAATTGCCTTGAACCAATATAGCCTCCAATAAACTTTCAAGACTATGAAACCCAACAGAACTCGAAATGTCACACCAAAGTAAGAACCAACTCCATAACTCCTTGCTCAAAGAACATGAATAGAATAAATGTTCCTCCGTTTCAGCTTCCAATGAGCAAAAGGGACATGACAAAACCGGCAGACTAATTCCCCTCAAGGCCAGATTTTCCCGAGTAGGGAGTCTTCTAAGAAACAGTTTCCAGAGAAAGCAATTAACCTTCGGCGGAAGCCATTTATTCCAAAAGCATTTATTTACCTCTCCGACATATTCAGCTCGATCAATTAGATTTCTACAAGAAGAGACTGAAAAAACTCCAGACGAATTCCCTTCCCATTTCCATTTATCTTTCCCAGAAGCCAACCTTACATCCCCAAGAAAAGCTTCCAGATCCTCCACAAGGCTGCCCAAACCTTCTCCAACCAGATTACAACTCCATTCCCACCTAAAAACCACCCCCACTCCACTACTAGACTGCAAAACTCTGGACTTAATTGAACAATCTTTATTCACTTCATATTCATAAAGATCAGGATAAAGACAGCATAGAGGGGAAAAACCCCACCAAAGATCTTTCCAGAATTTTATACATCCACCATCCCCAACAACTCTGGAAAAAAGATTAACATAATTAAACTCTAGAGAAAAAGATGACATACCCGCCTTAACGATATTAAGCCAGGTTCCCGGAATTTTTTTATCTGCCAGATGCAAAGCCTCCTCACCTTGAATTGAATGAATTGATGTGATGACTTTTTTCCACAGTGCAGTTTTTTCTAGACGAAACCTCCACCACCATTTCAATAGCAAAGCCAAATTCATGGTGTTTAAAGAACCTAAACCCAAACCCCCAAATTTCTTGGGGCGATAGTTTTTTTCCAGTTAACCCAAGCGATTTTGGATTTACCAGAATCAGATGTACCCCAAATGAATTGTCTTCTGATTTTATCAATCAACTTAATAACTTTCGCCGGGGCTTTGAAAAGGGACAAGAAATACAAGGGCAGGCTATTACACGGATAATCTTAATAAATTTAGTTACTTTTTTAATAGTATTTATAGATTAGAAAAGGTAGTCATATTATTCGACAATATAAAATAAGATTGACCAAATAGTAGATAAGCTGTAGCAAATTGATACAATAAAAATTAAGAACGTAAATGTTGGCACATTTTCGATGAACATATGCTAGCTTTTGACACTTTGTTTTGTTTTTCATTCTATGACATATGCTAATCTTCATTAATTAACTAAGTAATCTCAAATATCCATTTATGTTTATTTGTCATGGAAGTCTAAAGTAATGGTAGTTGGATTTTTAGGGGTTGATTACTTGAAAATTGTGTAACCAACTATTGTCAATCTATATATAATACTTATCATAATTACAAAATATTAGCTTTATTATTATTTATTGAAAAAGATGTTGATGATATCTATAAATGTTTTCAATTTATAATTTTTGTTGACATTATATATAGTTTTTTAATATACGATTTAAAGAGTTTGTAACTAAATGATCGAGTGTGTTTTAAATAAGGGTAAATTACAAATTTCGTCACTGTGGTTTATAGCAAATTACGGATCCCGTCCCTCTATAGAAGAAATTACAAATTCAATGTCTGTGGTTAACATTTTGTTACGGTTTTGGTCCTTTGACCGGTCATTATTTTTTAAATGACCATTTTACCCTTGGCATAATTATAAAAATAGGTAATGAACTTTTATTTATTTTACAAAATTAAAAAACAAAAATAAAAAAATGATATAAGCTCCATCTCTCTCTCTCTCTCTCTCGATTGGTATTTTTCTGCTGCTGAAACTCTGCGACAGCGGCAGCAGATGGTCGCCGGAGATTCCAGGAGCAGTATCGGCGAGATAGCAGGAGCGGCCGCCGGAGTTTCCACCAGCAGCAGCGGCGAGACAGCAACAGGGCGGCGCAGACGGCGCTGAAGAGAAGCAGTCGGCGCAGGGAGGAAGCAGGCAGCGCAGAGCGGTAGGCGGTCGGCGCAGGGAGGAAGCCGGCGGCACAGGTTGGTAGGCGGCGACGTTTATAATAATATATTTTGACTAGCTAAAGTCAAAGAAACTCAACAATTGATCAGTTTCAAAGAAAAGATAGTCAGATCATACCCAGTTGGCAAGGAATCCACATAGCTAAGAATCATCTTGAGATCACTGCCGCCGTCGACGGCGAGGCCGGCTCTCATGTCGGCAGCCATGGCGTCAGCAACGTGGCGGAGGACGGGGAGAGGTGTGGCGCAGTCGTTTTGTAACTTGGTCAGTATAGGGAGAGCAGCGGCGGTGGAGACCGAGACATCGGCGCTGGATCGGACGACCATGGAGACACGTGTCAGGCGGCCATTGGAAGATCTGGAGAGGGGGAAGTACCGGACGACCGGCGAAGGGGAAACGGAACGATCCCTGCAATTCCGACCTGAAAGAGAGATAGGGGTAAAGATAATTTATTTAGAGAAAAAAAAATCTTTGTTAATAATTAAAATAAAATAGAGTTTTGAGTTTTTTTTATTATTTATTTTTATTAAAAAGAAAGTTCATTACCTATTTTTATAATTATGCCAAGGGTAAAATGGTCATTTAAAAAATAATGACCGGTCAAAGGACCAAAACCGTAACAAAATGTTAACCACAGACATTGAATTTGTAATTTCTTCTATAGAGGGACGGGATCCGTAATTTGCTATAAACCACAGGGACGAAATTTGTAATTTACCCTTTAAATAAATATATACCCATTGGAACTGTTTTGATAAAAAAATGTTTTAAAATATTCCAATTTGGTAAATACTTTTTTATGTATACTTGTTTGGTTAAAAACTTTTACTTTATAAAACCAATTATATAAAGAAACTCTTAAATGAAGTAGAGAGTAACAATTAGCTACACTCAAAAGGCCATGGCTAAACGTGTGGAGATCATGGTTCACATATCTGGCTCGAGCCTGTTAATGAAAGCGGACCACAAATTTAATTATGCTCATTAATATTTTAGATAACACATCACTCTCCAACATGACCATCTATACTCTATAGCAATTTCTTTTTCGTTTCCTAAATTTTCAAACGTTTTTTACATGGTTAAAAACACATCATAAAGATTGATAGAAATATATTCAAATTTAAATATTGTTTAAGTAATACATGAAAATGTTTTATGGTTGTTGTGGATTTTTTATTTATTCAATGGATGTTTAATTGGTCATTTTTAAAAATCTGGTCACCTTTTTTATATACAAGATAGATGGGTTCTAAACTTCTAATAGAATAAAGAAGATTTTTACATGCATTTACGATATTGTTTAGATTCATATGTTGCCTTGATTTATGATATATGTGCATGATATACAAACGAATGAAAGAAATTTTATATTTGCGTTAGAGATACACATTTAGGACTAGGTCCATAACCAAATAACCAAGCTTTGGTCCAACCCAATCCTTCAAAATCCACCCGTCATTATTTGATACATTGCTTGGAAAAAAAAAGTTGTTTATGACCTGTTTAGTGTGGTTACTGTAAAAATGTGTAATTTATCTGTTGTTTTGGAAGTTGTGACATTATTTTTCTAATGGTCTTTGTTTAGAAGGTGTTTAGGAGATTACTCTCAAATTAATCATTTACTCTTAAACACTATTTTAACTAAAGTGATCATTTATTATTACTTTCCACTAAAGTAGCAGAAGTTACATACACAAAATGATTTGTTTTTTTAAAATTGATTGTTTTAACTGAGGTAATTTTTCCTATCAATTTAATCATTTACTGATTTTACATATAAGGGATTCCAAAAAAAAAAATTTTTTTTTTGAGAGACCACACGAGTTTGTGCTGCAAAAACGGAGGGGTCGGTCCGTCCGAGTCACATACTCACCTGTGCTCATCATTGTGAGGGTCGTGTAAGTCTCACTGGCCCACGTGCGGGGCTAGCTGGGCTCACCCATAGATGTGCCAACCTGGGTGAATTCCATTGGTCAGAAGTTTGTGAGGTATCCATAAAGTATGATTAAATTCAAGTGGGGTCGGTAATAAATAACATTTAGACTAGGAATAATTACTAAAATAGTCACATGTCATAACCCTTTTATCACTTTTAGCCATTAGAATTTCATTTTATCAAAATTGACACGATTTACGTTACCATATTTACGTAATAGCCACTATTTACGTTATATGCACTTTTTATTCATATTTTAATGCATTACGTTACAAAAGGTGTTTGGTAACGTAAATGCTTTTACTTTACGTGATCACTTTTAATCATTACATTTTTATGCGGAATGAGCATATTTTTAAAAGTGGTCACGTAAAATACAAGTATTTACGTTACCAAACACATTTTGTAACGTAATGCATTAAAATATGAATAAAAAGTACATATCACGTAAATGGTGGCTATCACGTAAATGTGGTAACGTAAAGTGTGGCTATTTTGGTAAAATGAAAATTTAATGGCTAAAAAGTGATATAGGGGTGTGATATGTGACTATTTTAGTAATTAACCCTTTAGATTATCCACATAAACTCTCGTTATCTGAAAAAAAATACATGTTATTTCACAGGAGTTTTAAGTTTAAATGCAAAAATAAACATTAATTAATAATAATATTAATAATAATATTATTATCATATGACTTAGATAAAAAAGTATCACTCAAAATCAAGTGCACTAATTTTTTTTTTTCACAATTGCATGTTTATACAGAAAAATCTATGAATGCTAATTCACAATGGGGTATGTTTGATATTCTCGATTGACACTATCTAAAACCACACACACACATGGTTCAATGGAAAACTCTTATGTATCGAAAAACCTTGGAAGACTAACATGCATCACAAGGAGACCTAAATGCATCACAGGGATCATTAAGGGTAATATTGGTAATTTTAATTCATATATTTAATTTTTAACACTAATAAAATAACATAATTTTTTAAAATTCCCACAATCATTGAGATTCCATTTTATGTTGGAGAAATTACAATCATTCAAAATTTTCAAACCACCATTTCCACCCTCTTTCTTTGGCCTCCATCGCATCTCCATCTCTCGCCATCTTTTTCTATGGCTTCTGCCACCGTCAGGATTATTTTTCCGGCCTCCATCACAACACTCATGTAATGTGTCGACATGAGAAAACCGAAAGAGAAAAAGAAAAAGGAAAAAAGTTTTTACACGAAGGTATCGATTTCAACATAATGATTTTCATTTTTTCAAAGTGTTACAATCGAAAAATGGTGTATATTGACGATGCAGCAGTGTGAAACACATTATATTGACTATGCAATAATGGTTATGTTTTGCATAGAAGTGATATTGACGATGCATATGTAAGTGTATTATTAATTTAATATGCATTGATGTGTTAATCTAAATAGGTGTATGCATCTAATCAAAGAGCTACAATTGGTTCCTAGATTGTTCTATTCGGGATAAGTAGGTTTGGAAATTTGATGCAAATGGGTGTTTTTAGGTTAATTTCTTGGTTAATCTAATACAAAATAAGTCATTGTTGACATCTTGTCGCTACCTTAATTCTATTAGAACTCTCTTGTGCCTAGCAAAGTGAATATTTGCGTACGGCGGGCTTGTCTTAATGAGCTTCCAACTCTAGTTAAGCTTATTCGCAGTGACATTTAGGTTTGCGATTATTGAGCTTTATCTAATAAACAAGTTAAACAATTCAACATACTTTATTTAATTGTGGTCTATCATTGGCTATTTTGCATAATTTTTTTAGCCAGTGGAATATTAGATTGTCGATTTCTTTTTCCTCAACGGAAATGTGCTTGAAAGCGAATTTTTCGTTGAGAATAAATGGATATGAAAAGCTTTACATGTTGTATCTTATGTGGCTATATGGGCTATCTGGAAATGAAAAAAATAAGATTCTTTGTTAATCATCAAACTCCAATGTTAAAGCTAAAACTAAATATTCCTCATTTTTTTTGGGTTAATAAATATGTATTTCAAAAAAAGAAGCTAAAAATAAATATTTATTTCCAGCCATTTAAAACAATTCTTTGTTATAGATGGAGATTCGATGTAGAAACATAAAAGGGAGTAGGAGTAAGTGCATATTCATTTAGAATCTTAAATCTATCATTAATCGGGGTAATATTTAAAGTTTTTGTTCGTACTTGATGATTTTTTATGTCCTTTTGTGTTTCATTTTTTTTTTGTTTATGGCTTCGTCCCTAGAGTTGTTTTGTTTTGTTAGTCTAATTTGTTTTGGGTTTGTATTTTAATAGTATTTGGTTAAAAAAAAAAAAAGCTAAATCCTAGATTGTTTTTGGATAAAAATTAAGAATTTACGATATCTATTATAAATGTCATTTAAAAACATTTATTTACAAGATAATATAATATAACTTTAGTTTTGATTGGTAGCTATTGGGTGTGCGGGAATTTATGGTGGTGTTGTTTGTTAAATAAATGGAAGGTTTAGATGCAGGGTTTGACAGCACATCTTACGTTGACATGCTTTGAAATGTCTACTAATCAAGTACCGGCCATCTAAGAAGGGGTGGTCTTTTTGGACCCCATAGATGTGTGTGGTGCTTGTTCAAAAGATGTGAGTGGGGCAAGGGGTCCAAAAAGTATAACTCTCTAAGAAATGCCGAAATGCAGTCAAAAAATTTATACATTAGGTGCGGATTTTATATATTCATTTATAATTTAATTGTTGTGAGGATGACAATTCTTTAATTTATGGTTTTTGATATTTTTTTTTAAAATTCAAAATATTTGATTACACGAGACTATATTTGTTTCTTTTTTTAAAAGGTTGAGTTGTATTAAAACGAATAAAATGATCAAATACCGATACTGCTAACAGGTGTATCTTCAAGAAAGTAGAGACTATATTTTTAAGGGATAATGACTAAAATAGCCAAATCTCACACCTTTATTCACTTTTTAGCCATTTTATATACATTTTACCAAAATAACCACAATTTACGTGACCACATTTACGTGATAGCCACAATTTACGTGATTTATACTTTTTTCATTTTTTTAATGCATTACGTTACAAAAGATGTTTGGTCACGTAAATTGTTGTACTTGGTCACGTAAAGTGTGACAAGACATCCCACCAAACATTCATGGGGAATGAGCAAAAATGGTCACGTAATGTACAACAATTTATGTGACCAGACACCTTTTGTAACGTAATGCATTAAGAATGAAAAAAATACAAATCACGTAAATTGTGGCTATCACGTAAATGTGGTAACGTAAAGTGTGGCTATTTTGGTAAAATAGATTTAAAGTGGCTAAAAAGTGAATAAATGTGTGAGATTTGACTATTTTAGTAATTATCCCTATTTTTAATATGATAGCTTATAGTAATCTTTGTCAATATTTATAATGTATTTTGAAAATAAAGGTTAAGATAATCATAATCGGACTAATTAGATAAGAAAACCATACCTTAAGCGTCGATTGGTATATATATAAATCTGAAAATAATTGATCAACGGAAAGTTAAAAAATTATTAACATTTAACAATTAATCATTAATTAAAAACTTAACTATGGTTGTCATAGATTGATTCGCTCATTCGTAACCGTATTAACTAAATTTTAAGTAGGACTACAAATGAACCTAAAAATGAGTATAAGTTCATGTTCGTTCATTTACTCTTGTTGATCGAACAAATGATCGAACACAAACATAAATGAACACGGGGATTTTCTACTCGTGTTCGTTCGTTTCGTTAAGAAATTGATCACAATCGTATTAGTTTATATTCATTCATTTAATGTTTAACCAAACATAAATGAACGATAAATGGACATAAACGAACGAACATACACAAACAGTTAAACAAACGTCAATGAAAAACCTGCTTGTGAAAACAATATTAACCCACGGTACACTATTCATAGCTTTTAAACTACGTTTACACATTAATAAGTTTTATAAATCACTTTAAATGTACTAAGATAATAGTTGGTAATACCGGTATGTATGTATGCATGCATGTATGTATGTATATACACACACACACACACAAATTAAAAAATATATTACGTGTTTATAAAATTTCTAAAAATATATTAGAAGTAAATATACAAACAATATTAAATATTTATAATAAAAACAATACAGTAATAAATAAAAACATATTTCTTAACATTTGTTTATTATAATAAAATATATAAACATTATAAATTTTTTAAAACTATCAACCCGCATCACTGGATAACGGTGGATATAGTTCTTATTTACTAATATTTATAAATTTTAAAAATAAAAGATTGTATTTAATTTTTATTTTATTTTAAAATAGTATATTGTAATAATCTTTTTAAGTAATGAAAGTAACATGTGTTTTCCTAGCGTTATTTTTTTATTATATATAGATTTTCACATGAAGTCATCAAAAACAGTTAAGAAATATGCATCGTACTTTTTAACTTTCATGGGTAAGTATATATGGATTTTATAGTTTAACCTAAATGATTTTCTAAGAACTTTCTACCCTTGGAAAATACAATTTAAAAGTGTATGTCTACTAAAATAAGAAAGTTATCTTTATGTGTTTTCTTTCACAATAATCCAAATTCTATATATAGTTTTGTTATATATAAGATATAACACCGATAATAGATTGTTTAAATGATTTAAAAATGTGTTGCGAGTTTCAATTGCTTGTAAAGGTCTTAAAGGTGGTGCTCAAACTCACAATTTTGGACACTTTAGCGCCACTTTAGTTTTTCTTTCTCCACCATTTCCAATTTCAAACTTTGGAAATAACCATCATTCTCAACTTTCTATCTCAATACTCATTTACCCCTTAATTTTAGAAAGAGAAAGAGAGAAGAGATAGAGAGAGATAGAGAAGTTGAGCGGGGAATGAAAGCCGTTGGGGGGCTTTTTGTGTGGAGCCGCTGGGGTAGGGACGGTGTTCCCGCCGAGGTAATCCCCCATGTCCAAGCCGCCGGCCTAGCGGTGTTAGTATACCGTTTCACCTAAGGATCGTAGTTAGTGTCACGAATTACTGAATTAGGGTTTTAAACAATAAATATAAATTATAATAATCATGTTAATATTTTTTTTGTTAGTTTTTCTGTTAAGACTTAAGAGGCCAGTTTTGTATGATACTTATTTTGGTTTTGATTGGTTAAGCTGTTAATAAAATCTGATATATTAAAAACACTTTAATATTTAAAAAAGCAAAGGCAAAATTAACTTATTTAAATCAAATCAATTATAGTCGCAAGGAAACATGAAAAGAAAATGTACCAATAAAAAAGAAAAAGAAAAGACTTGCCGGGTAAACTGCTGGGTCCGGCTACACCTTGCCGACATTCCATGTCAGCTTTTGAATTCGCGTCACAAGCATCCAAATCCTCAACCTTTCATTTCCACGTGTTAAATATAGAGATTAAATGTCATGAATTTTTACAAACAAAATACTAAAATTATCTAACAATTTTTTTTTTTTTTTTGTAAATCTCACAATCGAAATAATCTGTTAAAGTCAAAATGACATTTATATTAAACATTTCAAATGATATTGTATCTAATTTTAACATAAATGTCACGTAACACTTCTAATCAATCTTTTTACCAAACCTTAGATGTCAGATAGGACTTCTATCCAGTTACAATTTATCATAGATAACAAAATTTTAAAGAAACACGATTTTATTGAGTTTTAGTTTGTTGATGGATTTATGAATTAAAAGATAATTAAATAATTTAATCCAAAAAATTGTACAACTTGAGATAAATTTTATGTTAAAATAAACACAATATTTATGCCTTTTTATTAAGATTGAAAATTTCTTCTACGGGGACACGCATAATTATTACATTCATAAAGCACAATAAAACATCAATATCTTATATGATACTTATCGATACATAATTTTAGAATTTTAAATATTGCCTAAATATTTAAATTATAGTAGAAAATAAAATTTGAATGTCAAAAATTGAAAACATTTTAAGTTTAATTAACTACTAGAGTAGGATAAGGTCTAAGGCGTTCCTAATGTTTCCTTCAATGATGTGAAAACATTATAAAGATGAATGTCAAAAATTGAAAACATTATAAAGATGATATGTAAAATTTTACATACATTCGTATATCATAACTATTAAAAATGATGTGAACGTACAACCACATAAATTTTCATATATGTGGATACACATTTATGTGATGCATGATTTCATGCTCTTAGATAGTGTGAATGTGCATGAAATTTATATATTATCTTTGTAATGTTAATTAAAACATATTTATGAAAAAATAAAAGTTTCTTGAAGGAGGTACATTCTGATGCGCTGCATAATGAGTGATACTTAAACCTTAGTATCTGTGTGTGTGTGTGTGTGTATGCATGCAAACGAGATTATCAGTTGGATACTAACATATATTTTGTGTATTATCCTATAACAAAATTTGAATACATGTTAGGACAAATTTTTGTTAGCGAAAACTAAATTTACACGATCATGAGAATATGAGATCATCCAAGTCTGATTCTCATATCTTTTCATCCCATTAATTTGCAACTATTAAATATAGAGGGTGTATGTATAGCAAAGACCGTTTGTTTTAGGATTTCTGTTATCTAATTATAATTCCGACATTAGTCTTTGTTAATTAGGAGTTTATTTATTAAAAGTTTGGTTTTAACTTCTTATTTAATAGTATTAAAAGTTTAAGTTTTAGTTTTGTATTTTTATCAGTAGGTCTTATTTGGATCTAGTAATTAGGTTATATTTAACTAAAATTTAGGCTTTTATTTATTCAGAGGTTGTTTCATTTGATAATGTCTCGTCTGTTGAAGATTGCATTTATTATATATTTCGGTTTTATATTATTTATTACTGGAAATATTTTAATTATTGGATGCGATATTAGTAAATAATAAATAATAGAAACATAAGCTATGAGAACTTATTGGTTTGACCTACGATTTCTGAGAAGTTATGATATATTAAACTTATGTTATTTTAAAATTTTTAGCCTTCTTTTTATATATAAGTTGTAGGTTTGAATAAATTTTTTAAACTGAGTTTATTAGAGCCATAAGCAACTATAAATGTTTTAAAACTAATTTAAGCTTATGAAAAATAAAATTATCAAAATTAACTTAATAACTATTAGTTTAATTTGGTTTATATATTCATATGAGATTTTATGTCATTTATATTTTTGAACTGTAGGCACTTTACAAAATATATTTATTAATAAAATTTCAAGCTACCAACTACATGTCATGCTATTTTTTTTACCAAGCATGAAGAATGCCCAAAGATATATCATATAAACCGACTTTCAATCAATAAGCCAAAATAAAGTTATTAAGTTATGTCGGTTTAACATAAAGAAGGTGGTCGGATTACAAAAGTCTAAATTGCAAAAGTATTCTAAAATGTGTGAGGAATGAAGGTGTCCAACTCCAAATTATGCGACGTGTGGAATATAAATGGACATGGGTCATTCATTTTAATACTGTAACAAAAAATATTGTTTTGATTATCAAACCTAAACAGAAGTTTAAGAATTGATTAAAAGATTTACTTCATTTGGTTAATTAATAATTTATTCTTAATAATAATTTTACGAATATATAAGTCTCCAATAATTGTGTTACAAACATACAACACTATTTTTAAACTACAACACACTAAAACGTACTTCACAGTTTACACTTTACACTATTTTATGAAAGGACTAATTGCATAGAAATATTATATTGTACTTTATTAATTTTCATTCAAATAACGAAATAAGTTTTATCTATGATGAGATATTATACTATAATAAATTTAGTTTTAGTGACAATTTAAGTTACATTGTTTGGTGGCATTTACTAAAAGAAAAACTAACTATTTTTTGAAAAATACATTTTCACTTTTAGCACAAAACATGGTTTATTAATTGACATGAAAATCAGCTTATATTTTTTGATTCTATGCAATTAATTCTTTTTGGAAAAAAAAATCCAAAATGAAATACTACCTTTTCAGTCGTGCTAAAAAATTAACATAGATATTAAATAATTAAATTTTTATTATATATAAAACTAAATTATGCATTAATATTAATTGACTTCCAAAATATCATCATGTTAATTTTTATTGTTAATTGTTTAGCAAAAAAATCACGATCAGTAGTTAATATAATATGCCAAAAGTTACTTTGATTAAAATAATAATTCCATGAATAATAATTCTACTCAAAGATATAAGGATGCATTATGTTCTTCATTATCATTCTTTTACTTTTCAATAAATAATATTGAGGTTTCTATTTAGGGATAAATGCGCAAAAAACCTCTAACTTATTTTTTTGTAATTAAAACCCCAAACCATTTTTCGTTGCATCAAAAACCCCGAACTAACTAAAAATCAGTAAATCAAGGTTTTATCAATGGGTAACCGGTTGAAACCAGTTATTAATCCTACGTGACTGGTAAATAACCTACGTGGAACAAGTTTTATTTGTTTAAACTGGTTGTCAAGGATTACATATCATTTAAACCCCCGTTGATGATGTAATCCCGTTTAAAAATTACGATTAAAAATTGTCAATGGGGGTTTAAATGATGTGTAATGTTTGACAACCGACTTCAACAATTAAAAATTTATTTCACGTAGGTTATTTACCGGTCCACGTAGGATTAATAACCGGTTTCAGCCGGTTATCCATTCATAAAACCTTGATTTACTGATTTTTTGTTAGTTCGGAGTTTTCTATGCAACGAAAATTAGTTTGGGTTTTAATCACAAAAACCTGACAAGTTAGTGGTTTTTTGTACGATTAACCCTTCTATTTACATAGCATTTTTCTCAGACTAAATAATAATAAACTTTAATGACTCTTTACTTATATTATAAAATAATAATAACATGTAACACCTGGATCTTTAATTGTTAATGACTTTTATTCTATCGCAACGCATGGCAATACATACTTTGTTGTAAATCAAGTAGTGTTACTTGGGCTTTAAATAGGCGATATTGTTTTGGACCGTTTCACTTAGGTGGTTGGATCTGGAATTGCTAGTTGGGCTTACTTAAAATAGGGCATGGCCTAGTTCTTCTTAATAACGAAATTTTGTTGGTCATTGGGTCAACATTACCCGGATATAAGTATTATCCTATTAAGATGGGTCAAAACTCGAAAGTGAGTGAAGTTCAATAGTTATCTATGATTAATAAATAAGTAGGTTATTATCCATGTATTACATGTGTTAATTTTAAAAATTGATATTTATATATATGTATAATACAATAATCATCTAAATAATAAAGATTGCTTAATTTTAGTTAGTTAGTTATTAAATTAATCCATATTAGATTTACATAGATTTGATTTGATTTAAAATTTAAAAAATAAAATCAGTAAATGACGTGGCAAAATGAGAGAGCTATATGTGGCAAATTAAATGAGAGCATGCATATAGTTACTCTTTTAATAGTATAGATAGATATTCTTTCAATAACAACATGATTATATAATAATCTATGTATAATAAAGTAGCACATTTAAATGCGATATGACATCATCATATTTATCCTCATCTAATAGTATTATATGGTATCATTATTTATTTGACATTTTATTAAATTTATTAGCTAATATAAATCTAAACTTTAAAAGAGATCTTAAATTATATAATTTATTTATAAATTTCAAATAATATTTATAAAAATTAAAAAGCTTGAACTAGATCAATAAAAAATATTTAAACGTATAATGAAAATTAAAATAAATTATAGATAATAAAATATGCACTACTCTTAATTATTTGTATAATTAAAAAAAACTAATAGTCATGAAAAAATAATAATGCTATTATTATATTTTTAAATAACTAATATATTTATGTTTTATTTTTTAGTTTATATATACTTACTTACATACATATTATTGAAAAGATCAATGTTAATATTGTTTTCTTGTTTCACTAAAAAATATAAATACAAATTGTTATTTTCAAACAAAAAGATGAATACAACTCATTATTATCTATATATTTAATATAAACTAACTTGGTTTATACGTTTATTAAAACATATCATACAAAAACATTAAATGTTTGACAAGTAAACGAATTTTAGTAAAAACATATTTCATAATTATTTTTATTTCTTGTAATAAAATATAAAATTATTATTCTATATGTAAGTTAAAATCTCAAAGTATATTAGTTAAAATATATAAATTTATAAATAAAAGAGTTTCTACTATTCATATTTATTTATAAACCAAAAAAATAACAGTTATTATAATAACTATGCTTATATTTTTAAATAACTTGTAACTTTACTTTATTTTTTAGTTTAAAAACATGTAAATAAATTATATTTATTGAAAAACTAAATAAAAACTAAATTAAACTATATTATCTATATATCTATCTAGAAATAATTTTTATTGATAACAAAATTATTTTAGATGTCTATAAATTTATTAAAATATCTTAAATATTAAATACTTGACAAGTACAAAGTATGAGTAAAAATATTTTTACAGTAAAATATATATAAATTAAAAATAAATGCTTTAAAAAGAATCATAAAAGGCCGATACTATTTATATTTATAAATAAATTAAAAAAACGTCATTAAGATAAATAATAATAAAGTTTTATATTTTTCAATCAATTAATATTTATATGCTTTAATTTTTTATTTACATTTTATGTAACTAATTTATTAAAAATATCTCCAAAGTACGTTAATATTTAAATAGAACGAGTTTGTTAAAACCGCGCGTTGCAGCGGGATCATAACAAAACAATAAAAAATTTATTATTTTAAATATAGTTTGGACGAAAAAACTTATATTGAAATATTGATACCAATAATGCGATCATAACGATATATTCGAATTTTTATAAAAATATAATATCAATGTTATAACAAAAAATAAAAATTACATATCATATATAAAATGAAAAACACGTTAGGTACATGTCTGTTTGCATAATGATAATAGTCCCAACGGTAATAAATTTTATATTGAAATGAAAATAAAAATAATGTGATCATAAAAACATTTTTGAATTTCTATAAAACATAATATACATCTATTATAGAAAAACAAAATGTCATATATATTATACATAAAATGATTCAATTGCTTATCTTTCAGAAATATGGATATATATAATGCAATCATAGGGACATATTTTTATAACAAAACAAATGTGACAACAAATATTTTTCCTAAATAGAGTTTTGGTGAAATAATGTCGAACCTAAGTAGATTCTTTTAGTTATCAATATGATCTTTGTGAAAATAAGATCAATTTGAAATAGACTGTTGATAAAAAATTATAATGAACCAAACGCAACGATAAATTAAAACTAAATTGAATATTTGTCTCAATATAGTTTTTGACAACATGTTTTCTATGCTTTCATTTGTAATACATTAATTAAATTTTTATATAAAATAAAATAAAATAAGGTTATCAAAAATAATAATAAAATAAAAAATTCAAACAAAACAATTATGAATATTCAAACACAGTTAATATTTAAAAGAAAAATACCAAACATAAGTATGTTCAACATGTTAGTGGGTTTAGGCATCATGACAACTTTGCTATCATTATTTAAAAAAACCACAGCAAAGATTTGAACCCTTACCAAATGTCAATGCATGTCAACCGTCAAACAGCCGCGCTACCTAAATCTATGTGCAAATAACTTTAAAAACACGGTATTTATATATAAGTCTTTAAGCTTAAGTGGGGTTGTGTGGCACTGTTCAGTGAACAGTAGCAGAAGTTTGAAAATAGTTATATTGTTAATTTGTGTGGTAGCTAAAATTTTCAATTAAAACTCTGAATATAGTTCACACTTCACAGACACGTATTTCCTTTAACCCGTTTAGCTTTTTATTGATTTTTTTATGCTATCCGTTTGATCAGTTTTTGTTATAATATTTAA